>OMKZ01014822.1:0-36027 GCA_900302535.1 Neoniphon sammara | reverse complement strand
CAAAAACACAGGAAAAACACATTGGCTTTCTCTTGTAATCTCGTACCAGTGTGTATATGTGTGTGTGTGTGTGTGTGTGTGTGTGTGTGTGTACGCCTGTTTAAGTGTGTACTTGAATGCTTGCCTGTGTGTCACTGTGATAGTAACAATACAGGATTTGCATGACTACATGTAATTCTTCTTCTTTTATCTGCTGCTCTCCACTCTCTCCTACATCCAAGTTTTACATTACAGCATTTTCCTGTTTTGGGGCCAGTCTCTGACGGGTTTCCATAGCTACCAAGCAGGGAAAAATATCTCCGTAAAGAGCAGAGGGAAATGAGGGAAATGAGTGAAATGCAATGCTCTCAGACTTGATTCTGAGAGGCTTCTGCGATGAAGCTTTTGCAGTGAAGCCTAGTTGACTGGATGGATCAAAGTCAGGATTCTAGCATTTTAATTTTTTTGAAAGTTTTAGCATGTAGGTTACCTGTCATCCAGACAGAGCTGGGAGCTGTTCACCTGGGTCACCACAAGGCCGCTGCCCTCTCTGCAGTGACAGGTAAAGCCGTAGCCTCCGTCAGGCCCCTGGCTCTCTTGCACAACCAGCAGCATGGCAGGACACTGTGGAGACACAAGCTGGCTCAGGGTACCGATGGCCGGACCCATTTTCTGAGCCCTCTCCTGAAAGCAGAGCCCACATATAGACAGTGAGAATACATACATGCACAAAAACAAGGGTAGACACTCAGTTAAATCCAAAAGGTTCAGGTTTTGAAGACTAATTGCACATGCTGGATAGTTCATGCCTGTAAAGCCTGTGCTTATTTATGTGAGAGGATATATGGAAGAGCTATCCCTTTCATGACCTGTTCTGTTTTATTACAATCAGGGAAACTTCATTTGCTTTTCATTTTTGTGTGACTTTAATCAGATGCCTCAGTGGAAAAAAAACACTTCATTTTAGTGAGTGAGAGAGCTGAAGGGTAAATGGCTGACAGCTAAAGAGAATAATACACATATCGGTGCTTAAGTGTTAGTCAATCATGTACTTGACCTCCTTAATTTACATCTTATCTCCATCATAACCTGAATGAGTCACAGAAGTTTTAAAGCCTCCAAAGTTATAATTTATCTTAATGGCCTGCAATGTCACAGTAACTTCATTTTTATTCATTTGAGATACATATGTAACATTATCCCTTTGGAATAAAGACTTAGAGACTTCATATACCACAGCGTGGATGTCACCAAGAGATAAGACGGAGGGTGCGTCAAAGCCAGGAGACCACCAAGATGTAATGATTAGCTTTGGAAGAGATCACACCACAAGTAGCTTGCAGGGAACAGAAATAACTTCAGAGTCTGACCACTAAATTCCAACGTTCCCTTATCCAGGCCCTCTGCACGCTCCCCCCTCCCCCCTCATGGCGTGTGAATGCCTCGCAGCAATGGATGCCGCCTGGCCAGGGTCAGGGGTCAAAGCTAAGGCTTCTTTCTGTTCAGACATGAGGGCCAGACAGGATATATCCACGGAAACAGAGCAGAAGCCCCTTGAGAAGCTCACACTAATGCGCATCATTTTTCCTTTTGTTTCCCTCAATGTTGGACACACGCCAAGAGCCCAAGGAATTTTCTCTTCATATTCTACTTGTTTATCCAGAGGATCTGGCCAAATCCTAACCTACCTGGGCCAGACACAAGGCATTCCTCGTACCCCATACACTCCAGACTCAACCAATGGAGTATTAGTGGGCAATAAAACCACTTCTCCTTTCATTTAAGAGAAAAACAGTGAAAAAGAAGTTGAGTAATTAAAGGACAGAGTCCTGATACGATTTCAAAGACAGCCTCCCCCCTAGCAACTTTCATAAAGAAAATAATTTTTCCTCTATCAGGGGAAACTACAGTATTGAAACATGAGCTGTGAAAGGACTTTGTTTCACCCGGAGTGAAAAATGATTCACTGACAAGCCAGACAACATAGATGCAGGCTAAGTGGAGGGAATTATATTTCATTTCAAATGATGGGTGTTAGTGGTTCAAAAATCAATACTGTCATTTTGAATGTAGATGTCTTGGCCGCTCCAACTGCAGAGATCTTTAACACAGTCAACCTTGGGGTAGAAGATGGAGGATAGAGTAATGGGAGACAATCTGACCACAGGGAGCAATAGAGCACAACCACAGCTTGTACCCTGAC
The DNA here is from genome assembly GCA_900302535.1 of Neoniphon sammara. Taxonomy (NCBI): domain Eukaryota; kingdom Metazoa; phylum Chordata; class Actinopteri; order Holocentriformes; family Holocentridae; genus Neoniphon; species Neoniphon sammara. Next base: position 33,845 of record OMKZ01014822.1, on the reverse strand, counting down.
TGTTTCTAGCATGGGAACTGGAGACACCCTATCCAACTCTGCAGCCTTCCTAACCTCAGGGGTATGCCACAGAGAAGAGGTGGCAAATTGTTCTCAAAAATCAATCCCTCTTCAAAGGAGTGTATGCAACTAGATGGAAGGAGAAGGAGGGGAAATTCTTCCAATTTCCCCTCCTTAATAGCCTGTCTGAAGATTTTGTGTTATCGAAGTTAAACTGCTTATTTAAAATCATTTCCGCCATTTGTTGTCCTTCCCTCCCCGTCCTCTCCCCCCTTCTGTTCCTCCTTCTCCTTCCCTCTCGGCTCTTTTATTGATGCTCTCCAGTTGTGATAGATCCAGGAGATTAGACTGCCGATGATGAAATATTTCCTTATTGTCTGTAATGCGGGGCAGCCTACAAGAGCAAACACAAGGCAGTCTGCTCCTTATTAGAGCTGCGGCTCCATCAGTTCCCAGGCTGCTCCTCAGCCCTGACCTGTGTGTTAACTCTGATTAGGTCATATGATAAACATTAGCGCTGCTGCTTTTCCCACAAACTCAGCACCTAAAAAAGCGTGGCCCCAGGGCGGCAACGTGACACGGGGCACCTTTCAAAGCCAAAGCCGCGTGTGTCCTTTCATGGCACCTCGTTAGGGCTTCTCCAACGGGATAAAAGACCTACATTAAAAAAGAAGGGGGCTCCTCCGGGGATGGATGGAGATAGTTTTACACATGCTGGCCCATTTCTCCCTTGCGCTCTCCCAGTGGCTTTTGTCACACACATTCCATTGTTGGTATGGTCACAGGCTCTCGGATGTCAGCGCTAAAGATCATTTTCTCAGTAAAAGTGCATGTTCATGCAAAGGACTGCACTCGGTCTTTCGAACCCAATCTCACGCAGGTACTAACTGTGCAGCTTAATGAAACAGAGTGAATTGAATGGAAGATTGTGGTGTCACTCAGGAGAGCAGCAAAAGGGATGATGGACATTTGGATGTCAAGTAATAATAGATCTTTGTTCCTGCCCTTCCTGAAGTCAGCTAATTCTATTGTTGGCTAATTCGACCAGCAAACACACGAACTTCACATCATGGGTGGTTTCATGAGGCACCTTAAAGGTTTATTTTTTAGCAGCCACATGGTTTGGTCAGCCTGGAGACATACAAGTGTCAGCTGTCTTTTGTATACTGCACAAGTTGTACTGATAAAATGAGATTGAAAGACTTGGCATCTGTTATCATATAAATTCTTACCCCAAAAAATGCACTTTTTAAATCTTGGGGATGACACTTTTCTTTCAATAGCTGGTTATGTTGTAGTTCAGAGCTCAGTATTTTGCTATCAAGACCTTTGGGAGTCAGACATAAACCTTGTCCACATGCTGTTGGTTAAACTCCATTTATTGAACTGGCCCTGCCCTGGGACATCACTCTTACAGTAGTGATGACAATCCATAGATCTATATACTTTATTTCTCAGTAGAACATGACGGCTTTTAGTAATCTTTATTTGACAGTGTTACCTTATCATAGCAGTCCTGCAGAGCGTTCTGTAGGTGAGCTGCCTGACGGTTGAGGTGCACTAGGGAAATCTCTTCTTTAAACACCTGGCAGTTCAGCCTCATCTTGTCCAAAAGACGAACTTCCAGCCGCCTGGAGGCCAAGACAACATTTTGATATAATCTCTTATGACAGAACACAGCTTCAAAGGCATTCAGAAAAGGTCACATAGTGCAGTCACACAAATTTAAATCAAGCACCACTTAGTATGACATAGTAATCTTTCTGTTGCTATGATTGGTTAATATGATTTGCAGTTATCTGTAATTGAGTTAAAAAGTCGTTTAGGGTTTATGTGAATTTCACCAGACCTAAGCAGATAGAGCAAGTCTGGGTTCTTTTCCTAAGAGAACTCATGCTCAGCATATCTTTGCATTTTATGTCCAAACCGTATTGCCGTACTTCTACAGAAGAGCAGTTCTGCTCTGATGGACCTTTGCTACAGTTGCATTTACCACACATGCTGAAGACATTATGTCATTCCCTGTCTTTTTCAAAATAATTTATGTTACAACTGGGCCTCTTATCAGTCCCTGAATATTTACCACCATCTGCTATTGCACGTGCATTGCAAAGCAAGCTGACAATTAACAGACATAGTCCACCTACTTCTTCTTGTGAGCGGCAGCATTGTTAATGTTGTCTTTGAGGGTCTGAAGGCTCTGTCTCTTGTCCTTTACTTGGCTTTGGACCAGTTCCAGCCTCTGCTCCAGCTCTGCAGAGCCCAGCCGCTCCACATCCACCTCTCCATCCATGCTCTTTAGCTCTGAGCAGAAAGCCACCAGGCCATGATGGAGCTCCTGGACCTTGGATTAAAATGAGGTCAGCTTGCAAGGGGGACTACTGACTGAATAAAATAATAATGTTGTATGTTGTTTTAATGCAAATGCTAATCTAGTAAGCAATGCCACACGTGTTGGTTAATGGAGATGCTGACCTGAAGGATGACATTTTGTAGCGAGTCCACCTGTTGATTTAGCTCCCTGATCTTCTCTTCTTTAGCTGTCTGGTTAACCTGCACAAGCTGGTTGACGCTGCCATTCTCATGAGAGCCGTTGACTTTTGGGATGTCTTGGGAGTCAGCGCTCTTTGATTTGTCCTATGATATAAGAGCATTTAGTAAGCTACCCTTTCATAGTTTTCAGTACCTGTTATTGAGGTATTAAGGAAATGCTCAGTCTGTAAATCTACCTTTTTACACAAGTACAGCTCCAACTGCCTGCTCTCTGATGATAATGTCAGCAAACTGCCAATCTGCTGATCTGGTGAGAGCTCCTCTGAAGAACCATAAAAGCATAGCACAGATAAGCACCACTGACATGTGCTAGGCATTTAGATATGTATATGTATATGCACTGTGTTTGATAAAACCTTTCTTGTCTTTCAGAGTGAAGAGGCTCTTCTCCTCTGTCGTTCCCAGCATCTTGATACATGAGTCCATGATCTTTCCCACTGTTGTTTCCTTTGGCGTCCTGAGGTGGACGATCTGCTCTGAGGCTGTAACACAGCACGACGCTATCACAAGTCATAATCAGAGGTAACACAGAGGCTTGTTTTACCCTCAGGTAAGTATCCGTTATGATTGTGCAAGCTAAGCCACAGAGGCTTGAAGCTGAATGAAGTAAATATACCGGATAATGTGAAAAGTTGTGTATAACACATAGCTGCATGTCGAGATACTTTTTCTCTTGAAATGTTCGGTCTTCTGTGCCACTGGTTACTTTTTATATACTGTATGCTATCAGTTCACATACTATATGTTTTTAATCATATCCTCACAGACTGTTATTATATACTGCATGTATCTTGATATTCTAGTTGTTATAATGTCTATACTGTACATATTTTATTTTGTTCCCCAATCAAATACAGTACCATTAATAGCAATCTCTATCAGCTGAGAAGTCTTCTGTACCAGGTTGTTTTGGCTCTTGTTTCTGCAATGAAAAAAAGAAAGGAAAAAAATATATTAAAATGTGGCTCATTTGCTTATTTTGCCTTGCCTCACATTAACGTTGAGGTTTTCCAAGTGTACGTGAGAGGCTGTACCTGAGCTTGAGGGAGCATCGATTCATGTTGAGGCAGCTCACATGGGGAGCTGACTTAGATTTACTCATCGACACCAATGCTGCTGTGAATTTCTCAACGTTATTAGGCCCAAAGGTTTCTATGGAGAAAAGACACATCAATATAAACCTCGCCTTGATTCATAGCCGCGTCACTGGCACGCTGTCAATCCAAATGTTGTGTGGTCTTGTAATGAAGTCACCGTACCAAGCAGAGAGTCGAGCCTCTGGGTGACGGTGTTGGGAGGGTGCAGCTCCTTGTAAATGGCAGACAACAGCTTCTCCCTGTCTTCCAGTGTGGAGATGTGGAGGATGTCTAGAGTTTTCATATCAACTGAGGCGATGTCCGCTCCACACAGTTCTGCTTCTGAAAAAGAAACATCCAATGATACACTCAGGTCCTGCAAGAAAACCTTGGAAATTTACCAAAGACAATCATCTATAATCCAGAAAAACATTTGAAAGCACCATATGAAATATAAAGAAGGTAATCATGTCCTCCTTGTGCCAGTTCAGAATTAGACTAGGAGTTCAATTAGTTCAAAACAAAGGCTTTAAGAAGAACTAAAAGGAGCGATCATATACTGTAGCCCCCTTTGGCTGCCAGATGAAGTCTGAATTGATTTTAAGTTTTCATTGATTACTTTCAAGGCAATGCATGGCTCGGCCCCAACTTATATTACAGAGCTCTTATCTGACTACATCCAGATGTGTCTGAGATCTACATGTAACGTTCTTTTGGGCCGTTCCAAAGAGATGATCAGGTATTTGCGGTCGGAGCCACTAAACTTTGAAACAACCTGCCTGAGGAGATTAAACTTGCATTTAACTTGAAATTTAGGTAGTGTATTTCAATTGAGCTCAGTATGGTTTGAATTAGAGTTGACCTCAAAGCTGCAATGAGCAGCTTTGCTTGTTGGTGCCTCCAAATAGCAGCAAAGTTTGACCTTCAAAATCCCTGAAATCCTGTGATATGACGTCAGTAAACTGCACACAGCAGCCAGTGTTTACCAACTCAGCTGGTCTGTAATCACTTTGTACCAGAGGATACAAAAGGCATGAGGTATTCCCACTAATGAAGTGGGCATTTAATGTCAGGATTGTGTAAAATCAAACTTCAATTTAAGTTTAATTTCACAGAGTGGAGGTGTCTTGCTTTGGTTTGCATGTTGGCCTGAAAGGGTTAAATGTGACTGACAGACAACATTAGCTATTGGTTGAAAGATTAGTTTTGGAGAAAAAATATGGAAATGAGACTCACGGTGACCTGGAAGTGGTATCATTACAGACACTGGAACAGAGCCTCTTTCAGAATGTAAAAGTTTATTGCCTCATATTAGCTTTCTGGTGCAACTTTGCAAAACACAATTATAGGCTATCTTTTCTAACTGAATAAGACATCTCAGGAATTATTTCCTATGCTGTTTGGAATTAAATGGGAGTAAATGGTCTCAAGAGGTATTTCAAAATATCTTAAATCATGATGCATGCTTGTAAAACAGGAATAACATAATTGGGGTAGAATTTATCTTCAAATGGACAAAAATTGCAAATCTTGTGGGAAAAGTTTTGATCTGTCATTTCCTGTGGGCAGAGAAGGGTCCATAAGAAACAGTTTCAAATAGGGCAAGTCTAAAGTGTCTCAGTTAAATTTGATGGAACATTCTCTTCTGCTGCAGCCCTAATCTGTGATTTAGGCTGAAAAGACAGGTCTGTTATTCCATTAAAAAAAATTGCATAGTGCTGCTTTAACAAGCTGTGGGCAGTAATGGAGTCGGCAGTTTTAATCTTCCTTTATCTTCTTCTCATCTTCCTGTATACTGTATTGACATTCATTAAAAAATGATTTCACTTGATCTATGGTGCAGATAAAGCAAATTATCAATGTTGGCTTTTGTTTTGCAGCCACAGGGCTGGGAGAGGAGGCTGTCAGAAGAATGTGTTTTACCTTTGATGAAAGGGAGGCATTTCTGCAGTCCAATACTGCTAAACCACTGGCAGACTTCATCTGTGCTCAGCTCCCCAAGACATTTGGCCACTTGCCTGTCCAGGTCCTGGAGAAAAGGAGAAGTTGCATATCTGTTGCATTTCACCATCATGTGCAAGACAAAAGGTTTTGGCATGGACAAGAACGCCTTAATCTATAGAGTATAGTTCCTGTGCCTTGTTTAAAATTAGACATTGAGATAATTGCTTATTGCCAAATTCTGGTGTTAAAAACATGCAAACAACATGCTCTATACATCATGTCATTGAGTGGTGATATAGTACAATTTTTTGTTTTTTGTACAACCCAAAAAAGAAAAGAAAAATGAGGAATCATATATATCAAGACATGATATGCAAAATAGGTAAGAAATTGAACAAAACTGATAAAGTAATCCAAACTCAAGCAGCAGCATACAGAAACTTATTTGATTCAAGGCAAGACAAGAAGACAAAACACGCTCAGATGCCAAGATACTTAACTATTGTCTTTTTCATGTGATTTTTCCAAAAATGCATTACTCCTTAAAGGTGAGCGTGAATATGGTGAGATCCATGTGTTGACACCTTACAGCAAATAAACACATTCATGTGTTTAACCCTAAACAAACTGAATATTTTTAAAGAGTATAAAAATGTTTAGTTAGGCTCAGTACCCAAACACAGGTTTCTATGTAATCATTGCCTTAGTTACGGATTTACTGTTTATTGAGAGCCTGGGAAGAAAACTACAGTGCTCCCTGCTGCCAGCACCAGCTTTACAAGGTACGTTTGGAGTGTGTGTGATTAGCTGAGTTGAGGTGAGAGGTCTGGCTTGTCGTAGTAATTTTGATCGTGTGTTGTAAGGCAGAAAGACTTTTAGAAAATAGCCTCTATTAGATTGTAATTTACCGAAACAACATAAATAATCCATACTTTCACCCATTATGTCTAATTTGAGGTCCCACCGTGGGGTCCCAGTGAGGCATAGTTGCTCAAGGTACATGTTGCACAAATTACTCATACTTAATTGATTGGATACCTGAAGAAAAAATAGGAGATAATGCATGGAGATAATAATAAGTGTAGCACTTGAGCAATTTTCTTTTTCTTTCCGTTTTGTGTTTCAGCTAACACATGGATTGCTAAGGATACGAGCAATCTTGCCTGGCAAATCCTGGACACAAAGACTGAAATCCTGAGAATATTTGCAGAGTCATTGCTTTGACAGATCAAGGGAGTTGGGAAATATAAACAGAACATATTCTGTAATTGCTGCAGCTTTTGGGCTGCGTGCTGATGCCACCCTGAAGGCACTGCTTTGATGGTTTACAGTACCTTCTCAGAGAAGTTTCCATTCTGGTCCTTAGACGAAGGCATATACGATGCTGCAAGGAATGTATTAAGAAAAAGAGAGTTGTGTTTATTTTTAGAATCAGAACTCAATACAGTGAGAACAATGGCAGCAGAACAGTAGCACCATGTAGAATAACCTTGTTTACACATAATAGAACATAATAGAATGAGACCTCACCAACGGTTTTCCGTCGATGTTGCGGCGACTGTTGCTGTTCCTTGTGTTGGTCTGTGGTCTGGGTTAAACTGTGGAAGGTATGGCTCCTGGTCACTTTATTCCCCAGGCTGCAGGAGCGGGTCGCTGGTTTCTGTCACATAATTATCATATCTCAGTCAACAGGGAACTGAAAAAAAACTACCCCAATCTAACCAACTTACCGTAATGGTAATTCTAACCTCACTGATAGGCACCACATAATAAGTCTAGATCAGATAAAGCACATCTTTCTCAGTAATTTCTAATGCCCAATAGAGCATGTGATAGTTGATGCAATACTGAGATACTCTGTTGGATAAAAAGGTTCGTTGCATGGCCTTCTTACTCGTACGTGAGCAAATGTGTCCATCGTTGTGGTGTTGGGAAGTGGGCAAAGATCAGCCTTCAGCCTCTCATGGCAGCAAGCATTTTTATTAGTCAGGTCATCTGGATAGGAAATGAAACAACTTGTCAATAAATTGGTAAACATTTCCTTTTAAAACTTTCCTGAGCTCATGTATGGGAAACAAAACATTGAGTGATGTCCTTTTTCCCTCTTTTTTTCCCTGAGTTTTAGGACTTCTCACCCTTCTTCTGGAGCACAAGTCACCCAGTATATTTGCAGTGCATTAGCTGGTGCTGATACTGGACACAGCTAGTTGGGGTTGCTTGGCAACCTGTCAGACACATTGAAGTCTGTCTGGTTGATGACATACTTTTGTGACAACCCTTGTTTTTTTCCCACAGAAAGCACACATTCTTACATTTTCCAAAAGTCACTTGGTCAGCGAGCAAATATCTTTTTCCTCCTATCATAACAAGCAAGACGAATGAGGCTGAGAAAATGGCATCCAAGCTAGGGCTGGCCTTTTCAAGCAGTGTAACACTATGGCGTGATTGTGACTGCTGTTGGAATGTCTACAGTTTAACAAAGTCGTATTTTTACTACCATACCTTCACTGATTGTAGCACCATGATCCTCTTTTCTTACACAGTTCAAAAAACTTTCTAAAAACAGTAGTCTTTTCAAATAGTTTACCCAACAGAAAAAATGGTCTAATTTCTTAAACACATGTTTTTCATTTCTGGGGCCTGTTTCTGAAAGGCTGGTTTGACATGGAGGGGAGTTTAGATGGAGTCAGAATCAGATAAGACAGTGTAATTGGTTTATGTATGTCAGCAGTGGAATCTTGTCTGGGTCCTGGAGAGACAGTGGAGTACAGATTGCAGGAGAGGAGGAGGAGGAGGAGGAGGGGAAGAAAGAGGGCAGTGGTGAGGCGTGCTAGCTGGCACTCTTTCCATCACCTGGCCGGCCTGTGAGTCACTCTGCAGAGGATCATAAAGTCTGGCCTACAGCTAAGTGAAGTCAGAACTCTGTCCACCCAAAACACAAAACATGAAACTTTCATTGCTCGCATAGCCAAGTGTGAAAAGCGAGTGGCTTTGGCCAAACATGTGTAGACTCATAATAGCACCCTCCTCTAGCTGACCTCAGGTCCCTAACATAACAGAAAGCGTCTTTGAAATTCACAGAAAATCATTTCCAGTCTCGCTCTATGACATCTTTTCACCATGCATGGGAGAAGGGACACAAGATGGAGAGCTGTCTGAGAATGCTAATGGAGGGTAGCAGTACACCCGCCCTACCACAGCCCTGTCAAAGACCTCAGACAGTCTCTGTATTCCAGGAAAAGCCTAATCCAAACAGAGGACAGGAAACTTTGGGCAGGCTTAGGGACACGGACCCATGTTGTCTTTGAGTGGGAAATCACCAGTAATGGAGAGACGGACATCATTCTCTTTGAACATGCTTAGTCAGGACAATTCAAGGGATGAATTAATTAATGAATTCTTGTGCCCGGAATTAGTTGGCATTAATTTGGTGTGTGACAGGATTGACAACTACACACACACACACATGCACACAGAGAGAAAGAGAGAGTTAATGACAAAGTGGAGCTTTGGAGTCAGAACTTTTCAGCACATTTATGTAATGGATAGGCAAAAGCGATGCTTATCGTCTCCAGTATTATTGTCCTCCTCTGGTTTGAAAGGAAAGTAAGCCCTTTTGAGAGACGATGGAGGGAGGAGAGCATGCTGAGTCACAGGAACCCAACACCTGGGAACCGCCTGCTTAGCCACGCACAGGGAATTCGCACACAATGGCTAGAAAGGGATTCCAACAAAGAGAAACTTTTTCAAATCCCAAAGGAGGCGTTAGAGGTACTGTAGCCATGTCACATAATGACTGCAATTTCATCTGAATGGGGAACTGTGATCAAAACAGAGAGGCAAAGCATGAGCTCAACAGCTGGATGAAGGGAACCATCATCTGCTGCCATTTACCTTTCACCTGCAGTTCTCCTCAGTGGAAACACAATGATTTAAATACCAATAATTCTTAAGCAAGTATACCCCCCAGAAAACAGACTCACCCAAGTTGTGCTCAGTAAATGACAATAGATTGATTCCAGTGTTGAAGCTCCCTGGGACAGAAAAGGAAACCAAGAGAACCACGCTGATGAAAAAAATCTTTGTACCAAACCACAAAGCTTTAAAGTAGATGGCACTGAGAGAGCACTGGAGTAGATGTCTCCATGTTGGACTCACTCTTCCGTGGGTACTCAGGCAGAGGGGCCACTTGGTAGGCACTGTGCAAGAATCTGGGCTTTGGTTTCTCCTTTTCCTCCTCTTTGGTTGGAAATGCTTCTTTTTGGTTGCCAAACTCACCATCTAGGCCCACTTCGGGTTCAGCTTTACTATCACCAACAATTGGATTCTCAGCCACTGCACTCTCTTCCCTTGACTCTTCCTCTGGTTCCACACTCTCCATTCTCTCCTCGTAGCTCTCTTGGTCGCCAGTAGCAACGCTTCCATCACTTCCAGACGTGTGTGCCATGCTCTCCTCAGAATTCATGTCGAAGAACTGATCGTCGTCAATGACATCGGAGGGAGTAGGTGGTATCAAGTTGATCACGGGAGGGGTTAGGTGGCCCCCGGAGGTGGGTAGGCTACCAGTGCCGCTCTCAAACAACATAGGGCCTTCCTCCTCCTCTTCTTCTTCATCATCTTCTCCATTGGTCCACTCGTCCTGGGGTTGAATAGGGAGTGAGGACAGAGGTTTCAGTCTTTTCTTCTTCAGAGCCTTGTGGCTGACTGAGCGTCCCGTGCTGTTTCTCGGGGCTGGGGAGTCCTCCTCAGACAGGCTGAAGCTCAAGTTGACCATCCCCAGATCCTCCACCATAATCTGGATGGCTTCCTTCTCCCCCAACCCTTGTGGATCCAGGCATGGACGCCGGGGGTCCCCATCTGTCTTCTCCTCTTGCACCTGAGTAGGCTCTGTCTTCTCACCTTTCAAACACGAGCAGCAGAGCAGTCTGCACAAAAAGCATTGAGAGCTCTTCCTCCACGGGCGCCAACCAGGCCGCAGTCTCTCTGAGTCTGCATTTGTGCCTGCCATGCCAGTGACTGCCTGACTACACACACTGGTTATATTAGTAAACAGGTCATTCTTCAGTTTCATCAGATGAACCTCTGTGGCCTGAGGAGAGGACAAACAACCAACCACATCCCTTGAGCAAAATGCTTCCCTTTGATAGAAGCCACGGTCTCTGCACGCGATACAAATGCTCATTTGCAACATGTGTTGCTTAGGAGAGAAGTGGAAAAAAATGGGCCAATTCATGTTCTCTGGGTCAGGTGAACACTTGAAATGAATAGTGATTTTAATTAGCATGCTTTCATATGGTAAGTAGCCTCATTGTTTCACTACAGCTTTGGTTTCAAAGGCCACTAATATGACAACATATTCTGCAAAAAAAACCAACAAATCTTTGCACAAACGATGTGTAAAATAGATAGTAAAAATGGATTACACTCTTAAAACAAAATTTTAAAGGAGCACAAAGCAATTCCCAGCCAAGCTCCTTTACTTGCATTCTACCTGTATCACTGTGTGTGCATCTTAGTCTCAATACTGCAATTAGCAGTTCTGTATGGCCAAGTGCACTCATTTGATTGTGAAATTGTTAGTCATCATCTTTGATTCTCGAGAGATATCATAATCAGAGGTACGTTACTCATAAACAAACGAAACTTTCATGCTTCACTGCTCCGTAACAGTAAATAGGCTACTGCCACTGCCACGCAAACATGGTGACATCTATGGCAAGGCACTAAGTAGATTAAAATAGCTCATTTTAAACCTAGAAAATGGATCATTGTCTCATGTGAGATGTACATTATTTAAAACACATTTAAGGAAATACATATTCTTTTTTTTTTGTATGTGAACTGTTTTTATGGTCAAAAAGTTGCTTTACGGTCGTTTAAGGTGTGTTCAAAGGTGTGTGTGAGAGTGTGTGAGTACATGCGTGTGCACATGCGTGCGTGGTTGTGCATGTGTTGGGACGTGCTTGTGGGATTATATGTTATTATGAGTCAGTGTTCCATTACAGTATGGGTCGTCTGTTGGGGGAACAGGTGAGAATATGGGCAGGCGGATGCATCATACAACCCCTATGGCATCAGATGACATTTCCTTAATTCCACAGGCCCAGTCCTGTTCTCTGCTACATGATAAGTCATCCAGCATGAGTTAAAAAGTGCTACTGTACCACCCAAATTGAAGGCTTGCAGGTAAAAATTATTTTTATGGTTTCATCATTTCTTATGCCCATAAAACTACAGTAGAAGAGATATGAGTAATCACCACTGTAACAGGATTCAAATCTCAAGGAAGCTGCTAGTGGTTTTGTCTTTAATGTAATTTTTTCTCACTTTTCTGTATAAATTCCTTCCATCTCTACCCCTGTACTCATTTGGTTCTCCCTCTTGAAAAACGGAGCTCTTATCTTCTCAGACCTCTTTTCAGAAGGTGTGAAGTTTACCTTTCTACAGAGTAAGCCTCTGCATCACAGATTAATTTTCTGTTTTTTTTTAAGTTATGCTGCATATCTTTCTTTTGTTATAAAAATAAGTTCCAGCACATATTACCCACATTCATATGGAAAACTTGGCTCTTTATTCTTTGTGTGTTTAAATGAAAATTTACAATAAAGGTTGCCTTAATTGGGGCTGTAATAGGAGTGACTGTTTTTTCCCAAATAAAAGCTGACCTCAGACACATTAATTATTCTCAAATTAGGCTAAACAATTTGTTAGTGTTTGCTAGTACAATTTATGCATGTTGGCATCAGCAATAAGCAGATGTGGTTCATTCCATTTTGTAGATACCCTGTGCTTGCGGGGAAGTAAAGCTCCAGAGAAACTTCTGTGGTAAGCAGAAATTACCTTGGTGATTCCAGTGAGAATCAGGCTTACTACTGACAGACTTGGTGCAGGGCTGAATAGTGTTTGTGGGGGAGGAGAGAAGTAGAGACTCTCTATGCCTATGAGGCAGGCACTTACAGACCCGCATGATGGTTTCCGCTGGGAGAGGAGGAGGTCCAGAGCCTCTGCTCCAGCAACCTGGCCTCTGAATTAGTGGCAGATGAGAAAAAAAAAAAAAAAAAGATTTGGGATCAGTTTACCTCAAAGCAGAACATGACACAGCAAGAGCTGAAAGGCCAAGAGGCAAGCCAAGAGCTACAGTACAGTTGGACAGGTGAGGAAGACCATGCCTCAGAAAAAGGAAACATTACTTCCGCTTAAAACAGCTGCAACCCATTTTGAGAATTAAGTATTTGATATAAAAATGCATCATATATCATGTATGGCATATGTTAAGTCAGAATAACTTTCTATTATTATTCTTTGTTTGGACCCAGTGTGTATTGTTAAAAGAATTGTATGTCCCGCTACCTCGGGGTCTGTGACATAATCCTGGTCAATACTGCATGCCCAACACAGGGAGGCAGTAGAGAGTATATGCATAACACTGACAGGACAAAAAGCAGAACCCACCAACTCTTAGAACGACCTCCTCTGGTATTCACTAGTCTGGATAAAGTTAAACCACACAAGTGCTTTTCATTCACAACACAGGGAGGCACACATTAATGATATCTTGATCTGGTATTTGCAGGAATATCATGTTTTGTCTTAATCCCTTTTACATGTCTGAATACACACAAGTGGTAAGGAAACAAAAAGATATGAGTTAAGATTAATGCTCCATTTCTTTTTCTCATTAATAGTGGAAATTCGCTGAAAATCTGATATGAAAAATCAGTTCCTTATGATAAACGCTGGGAGACACTGTAAGTGACAGAGCAGACAAAGATGAATGTATCACAGCTGCCGTAGCCTGTGGCCGTTTTTTGGAGAGATGAGTGAGATAGACATGAAAACCCATTAGCCTTCCCTTCTGTGAATCAAAATGTAAAGTGTCAGGGATTATAATCCCTTGCATAAAACATAAAACAAACATCTTTATTTCAAAGATTTTTACATTCAAACAGATACAGTACAATCTGAAGGGCCGGCCCTGGGCACAGGCCATACATCCAGCCTAGGATGCCATCTGACCACAGGGGTGCCAAAGCAGATGATTTAAATAAAATAAATAAACAAATAACTTTGGTGGTGGCACACATTATTATTATTGAATAAACTATAGAATAAAAGTGAATAAAATATTTACAAATTTCTGGTGCCACACAAAGTTCCATATAGAAAACTTGGATGCTTGCAAAGCTTGGCTGCCATATGGAGACTCTTTGACCTGTCAACAATCAGCAAATTCAGCAGAAAATATTTGTAATAAAGCAAGATGTTTGTTGCTGCTGTCTCATTTTTAGGTGAGAGCATACACAGGGCCTCCTTCTCAGCATCTTCATCTTGCTGAGTGCTCCAAAAAAAAAAAAAAAAAAGCTAAGGCTCTGGGCCCTGCGTCACTAAACTTCATAGGTCAGTTGGTCTGCACATCCAGACTTAGGTCCGTGAGTATCTGAGCATGCTCTGTGTGTGTTTTCACTGGTCTCACCACCAGAGAGTGGTAGATCCTGGACTGGGCCCAGACAGCCGTGCAGCCAAGATCAACACCAGCCCTCAGCTCTGGGAGGGCTCCTCTCTAAAACACCCTCACCTCTTGCTCAGTCCCAGCTCTGTGAAACATGCTGAACATTTCCTGTGACAGTCATGTTTCCATAGTCACCGAGACTCGGCATCCACATTTCCCAGAGTGTTGTCCACAGCAGTGGGTTGTGTGGTGAACATGACCCTGTTTGGCCATCCTGAAATCTCTCCTCCAAGAAAAAAACAAAAAATCCAGAAATTGCTCCTTTTCTCCACTCTCACAAAAGCACCGTAAATGAGAATGCTTTGGCTGCGCTGTAATTGCTCTTACTAAACAAGACAGCAGCATGACTCACTTTCCAGAGCCGTGGAATGTCACCTCTTCATGTGAAACGAAGAGGAACGGGGAGAGTAAGTACAACTTCAGAAAAACACTTTATGTTGTCGAGGATGTTGAGCAAACATCCAAGGGCCAAACATTATTGCGGCATTCTGACAGCATTGAGAGGGTCTACAAAAATAAGCACATTCAACCAAGGACCTATTTGTTGAATTCCCGATTCAGCAGATAAATCAACACACGTGGAAGCCGGCTTCCTCACGGAGCCACCCTGCTTGGCTTAAACAGATGCATCGATATTGCTTACATGGGCCTTCCTGTTTGTCCTCAGCACCACCGCACCTCTTGGAAGTTGGACCAAGTGTGCCAAATATTTGCAGTTTCCCTCGCGGCCGATACCTAATGGCATGAGAAAAGGAGTTTGGCAGGGGAAGCCGAGGGCAGTGACCTTGAGAACTTCTGGGTTGAACTTTCCCCTCCATCCCCCGCCTCTAACCCTCCAGTCCTCCGCTCCCTAATCAATTACTGTTGGCAGTCAGGAGACCACCAAAGATTAGCAGCAGCGAGGCAGACGTGGTTTGGGGGTTAAGAGAGTAGGATGTGAGAAGACTGGGAGGGGGAGGGGGGTCATGGGGGAGAGGAAAGGAAAGAAGTCCTGCAAACAGCTTTGATCAAAATGTTGCCTCAAGACCAGGCCAATGGAACAAGACCCCCCTGGTTTAAATGACCCTTGAACAGTTTAGCTGATTCTTTATTTATCTACAGCAGAAAATGAAAGATGCCGTCCTTTGTATTTTTTTTTTCCCGCACAATGTTGCACATGAGCAGACAGCTGTGGATCAAAAATACTGTTTACTCTTGCACATGGACAGTAGAAACCAGCTGAGACCGGCAGACTCTAAGACAACAAAGTAGCAACACACCACACATAAACACAAACCTTTTTTTTTTTGTTGTTCAGGTCTTTGAAGCAGGAGGGGAATAATTTACAGGCTCTTTTCTTTTTATGAGAATCTGTGCTGTTCCCACGCCCAGTGTGGCGAGGAAGCTCAGCTAAATCATTTGTCTTAAATTGGCTGATTGGCTCGCTGGAATCTGAGCATATTGACAGTGATGGAAGCCTAATTTGATGAGAGGAATTCTTCTACCCAATTCACCACTGCCATACTCTTTCTGTCTCTCTGTTCCTGTTTCTCTCATTCCCCTCCTTGTCTGTCTCCTCTAAGTTTATAACTTTATCTTTTTATAGAGTGAGAGTGAGGCTGAGAGAAAAAGGGGGGCCCATGGTCTTGTAGACTTCAGCAATGTTTGTGTCATTAATTCTCCCTTCTTGTTTTATGGTTTTGGGGCAAGACGGCGAGTGAGTGTGTGTTTGCGTGGGTGTGTGGGGGAGCGAGAAAGAGAGTGAGATATAAAGAGAGAGAGAGAGAGAGAGAGAGGAGGTGAGGCAGAGAGGCGGATGGATGTAAGAGCTCTGACTCCAAACAGCACAGTAGACTGCAGGCGTATATGGAAACCTGCTTTACAAGATATGGCTTTCTCATGGCTCTCCGTGGCTAACGCTAACTCCAACTCTCCCCACACACAATTAATGGCATTATGAACACCACTGGAGAGCTTCAAGAAAAAAAAGAAAAAGCTGTGCTTCGAATTTTCCCATGGGAACACATTTTTTTGTGTCAATGCCAAGTACTTTAAAGAAAGTGACAGGGTTATCACTTTTCACTGATGCTCTCCTTAGGGGATTAGGGAATAGGATGAATAAAAAATTAAATAAAATTGTTATTATCTGTAGAGCCAGTAGTGATTATCATGATACATGGCTGGGCAATGCAGGGCTGGCTTCAGAAGAGAACAACTTTGGAATTCAATCCACCATATTGTTTGCTTTGCTAGGTTTGTCTTTGTCATGAGACGCTTCTCACAGCCAAACAAGCGTGGTCACTGTGATGTCTGCAGCCAGAGCATCTGAGCCTCATCAGACAGGCATTTCAAAGCTGCTGTCATGGCTCTTTAGAAAGGGGCAGACTCAGGACAATGGCCAACTATTGGCCACTTGTCCATTCCGTAGCCCCTTTGAGGTTTCTTAATGATGCCTTTGCCCTCATAGAAATCACTGCAAATTAATTGTAACACTCAGTGAAAAGGCAGATTAGTGCCGAGAGGATGGCACAAAGGGTGTTAAATATGGCGAGCAGCACGCTGGACCACAGGCCGGGCCTGCGACACATTACCAACAGCTGCCAACACTGACCTATTTTCACCAAACCAGCTTAAAGATTTCCAGCATCTTCTTTTGTGCAAAGGCCCTGCAAAGCAAACCATTGAAGTCTCATCTGCATGACCCCTTTCGGACACGGTGCCCTTTGATGCCTCTCATAAAGGCATTGATGGGGTTTTAATTAAGTGTGGCAGGTGACTGGATGGTCCATATTGATCTGGAGGGCTAAGGGCAGATGTTGGAAGAGACACTGGAGGGGGGGAATTACTCTGTAAAGAATATAAACAAGGGCCCAATCTATTGTGGTCAAAACTCAGAGGAAGACACATCCCTCCCTCTTAACGCAAGAGAGAAAAGTGATTTCAGATTCAATTATCCTCTTTGGTGGTGGAAGTAGTGAGCAGATGGCAACAATAGTCACAGGCCTCGCCATGGTCGGCACTGTTCATGGACGTCTTTTCTTTGGGACAAATTTACCGTGGCCTCATGAGTTTTTCATTGAAGTATTAGTACTAAGAGGTGAAGCTTGCCACCAGGTCAATGGCATTAAGGACATGACAGAGGCCCTTAGTGGGGAGAGGGAAAACCTTGGACCATGTAAGTAAACCGCCCTCTGAAAGCATCCCCTGTCCAGAATAAAAGTTGCTTTGTCCACTTGCATTTTGTTAATTCAATTCTGGGGACAGGAAGTCAAATTTTTGCACTGAACAGGGAATGTCCTTCAACTTCCATCGTAAGCGATTTAAAGCACAACCAACAGATGAATGTATGCGAGTTTGGACATCTGTTACCAGCAATTATCGCCCATCAGACCATAAATCATGTTTCGAATAAAACAACATACAACAAAGTACAACATAACCAGTTACATGCTATAGAGATTTGTTTCTGGATTGGCTCACGAGATGACTAACTGTTGTAAAAAGTTGTAGTTTACACAGTTCACAGGAGAAATTTATGGAGACAAAAACTTGGAGGCATAACTGAGTTTGTCTGCTGGCTACCATTATGGGAGTAGACAGAGAATCATATTTGAACGATGACCAAGATTTTAACACTAAATAAATTACATTCATTTAAGGGCGCATAAATCTTACTTTTGGAAGGCCACTGACCTTTTGAGGGAGCTCTGGCTGAATTTCTAATTAATTTCATGCCATGGCTGAATGGAGAGGGAATGTGTTTACTCATTTAAAACACATGGGACGAACAAGAAATCACAAAACTGATAGCTTTAGTAACTAAAATGAAAAGGAAGATTCAGAAGGTTAATTTTAAACAGACACAACATCAACAAAGACCTTAAAGTGATTCACAGTCCAATATGAATCAGTTTGGCGTGTGCTGCATAAAGCTGCATATAGCTTTCCTTCGTCTTTCGGCCTGTTTTACCACAAGGCCAAAACATGGAGTGTAAAACTGCATGCGAGGAGTTGAGTCATGTAGTGTGGAGTGCAGGTTTGCATGTGTGTGTCTGCGCCTGTGTGTGTGATCCCTTTACCTCTCTGTTGGACGTTTTCAAGCGTCCCCATATGAATTTCAGGCAGCTGTGTGTGGAGTCAGAAACCTTCTGTGGAACCTTCTGCGTAACCACTTTCCCATCTGGTTGACACTCATGTTGCATTATTCGCTGTTGCCAAGTTCAAAATAAAGATGCATGTTTCATTCTCCCCCTCTCCTGACTGACAGACAGAGGGAGATCACCCGTCCCCAGGAACTTGAATCCATTTGTTATTTATTCCAGTTCTAGTCTCAACGGGTCTAACAGGTTTATCGCCAAATCAGAACCAAGCAGCCAGATGTGCACCAAAATTAGAAGTAAACAAACCACAAGGCAAAACGAGTCCAGTCCAGAACTGCCCATGATGCAACTCATCTTTTATTCAATACTGTAAGCTGGTAGATGAGATAGGGCTAAAATATTGTTGTGTCTTTTTGCCCCCTGGTTTTCACAACGGATGATATTCACACTCTTAGAACTTAAGGTTTCCAAAGAGGTTCTTCTTGAATGGGTAAGGTTCTACCCAAAACCATTTGAATATAAAGGAGTTCTTGGTAAAAAACCTGGGACGATTCTTGAAAGAAGTCTTAGAAGGTGAAAAGGTTCCAGATAGAACTCCCAGTGAGAGTTCTGGGTGGAAGCATTGCATCATGAAAGGGTTCTCTGTATAACCCCTCAAAAGGGGTTCTGGGTGGAACCTCTAACTGAGGGTTCTAGGTGTAACCCTTTATGTCAGTAACTAGGCAGGACGCTCTGAAAGGGCTCTAGGATGAACCATTACAGAGGGTTTTACCAAGAACCAAAAATGGTTCTCCTATGGGACAATCCAAAGAACTCAATATGATTCTAGCAAGCACTTTTATTTCTAAGAGTAAAAGTGCACAGCGTGTGGCCCCACACTCCTGTTTTCAAAAGACCAGACAAAATCTGTGTCTGACAGGTCACTAGAAAGGAAAGTGGGACACACACACACACACACACACACACACACACCTCATTTGGTTCTCTCTCTCTCTCTCTCTCTCTCTCTCTCTCTCTCTCTCGCTCGCTCGCTCTCTCTCCTGCTGAAAACCATTAATAAGGTCTGGCATTACCTTTGATGGATGGCACAAAGGCCACCTTTGAGAGCAAAATACCATGAGTAATCAGCACCTAGAATGGCTTTGACAAAAACCTGGAAACATAATGGGATCAAATGTACTGTATACTCATTGATCACCCCATAACAACAGTTAATGTTCATGCAGATTGCCAACGTTTTAGGAACCAAGGGAGTGATCCTTTTATTTCATAGAATGAACTGTTGACAGAAACCTGAACCTTCTTAGCAGCTCAATTAGCAAAAGGGAGGACAATAGTGGCTCATTTCCTGAGATGAATGGGCTTTTCAAATGGCCATGAGCTTATTTATGCTCCAATCGCAACCAGAAGTTGTAATGATACAAAGTGCTATTCCTGTTTGGATTTGATAATGCTCTCCCATTTGTGGCATGACATTTCTGTAGTTCTGTAGCGATGACATTACCTTATGATGTCCTGGCATTTCTCTTCACATAGAGGATGCTCGCATAAAGCACACTGTATTCAATTGTAGGTGACAAGTATTACCAAAAGAAAGATTGACCTTTTAACAAACAAAAAAAAAAGTTTTATTTATTTATTTATTTATTGGCCTACCAATTCATTAATTTAAAAAAGTACCATGTACTCATTACAACTCATGTAACCAGGTTTATTATTTGAACTATTTTACGTGAGTTACATGAGTCTGTTACGCAAAGATTCTTAGCTGTAGTCATGTTACTCACCACTTTCACTTCCAATTTAAATGAGGAAAATACTTCTGGATAGTTCACAAGAGTGTGTTATTTTTGCATCATGTTTTGCGCAAATTTCACTAATCTACACAAAATTGCCAGATTTAGCTGCATGTCATTTAAGATGATTTACCATTTTCGCTTTAGAGCTGCAACAAGTTTCCATTTTTTCCCTCTTGAGATAATGCTAGTGGACTACTATCACTCAGCACAGTGTATACTTAAGAGTTAACATGAAGCACCAGAGCCAGTAATCTACCAGGGACCACTTTAGTGTGTATGTTCTCATCATTTTAAGAGTGAGCTAGCCAATGGGCCAGTCTCCCAAAAACTTGATGTAAGCCACAAAAATTTCTACATACAGCATTTTTTGGAAAGCGTAGCCTGTAATGTGCTATTGCATACCATATGCTCTTCTCTGATTAGCATTGGATGCCGTTGCAAAAAGAGTTTTTTGTCCCTTGTACCGGCTGTGGCTGTGGTGTGAGAAGGGAGTATTTGTGGGGGTTTTTTGTTGTTGTTTTTTTTTCTTCCTCTCCGGAGGCCATTAAGCCACACGAGACAGCAGCAGGCTGTTTTAGTACTCAGGTTGCTAAAGGTTGTTCTCTCACCTTGACCCCTGCTGAAACAGGAGAGCTTGGATACCATCTTCCCCCATTCCTCCAAATAGCAACATCAGGGTTTTTTTTTTAACACCCTTGCAATGTGGTCAAAGCAACTGGGTTTTGGATATGCTTAATCAGGCAACTCTTTCTGTATATTCACCTTGACTCTTTATTACAACATATCACATCAAATATTTTCTATCAATATCTTACCATTTGCTTTTTCCTCCTGTTTAACCCCCCTCTATCTTTGTTTTCTTTAACAATTATTAAGAGCAATATGGGGTGAAGCCTTTTGATCTCTGCAGCCGTATTCGGTTCCATGTTTGTTGTATTAGTAATATACTTGAGGATCAGTGGGAACTACCAGTAGCATGTTCTCATGCCACTCATGACACTTCCAAAAACACTTCCTGTCGTCGTATTCAATTACATGAAAAGAATCTGCATCGCCCTTCAAATTTCTCCTGGCTACACAAATATTATTCATGAGAAAATAAGTTATTTCTATTTTAGAGTCCACTATTATATATACTATAATATATACTTTTTGTAATGTGACAATCTTACACCAAGTTTAATTTCTGAGTCTGTGCATTCATGCCATTGTTTATACACATGAACACATGGGGGCACAGAAAACAAACCTGTCATTTAATTTTTGATCTTTATTATGTAAGCATCATATTGTATAATAGCTCTCCTGCATCAAGACTGCAGAGCCATGACAAAAGTGCTGGTATCAGCACTCTGAAACAGGGTGTTGACAGGCAGGCCCTGCCTTGCCCTAAGGCCACCACTAGGCATCTGTTTAAGCAAAGGAGCCCGATCTTTTTGTAGCTTCAGCAGCTCAAATTGGCCCTGCTACAAAGTGACTGTAGTGACAGCTACCTAATAAACGGCGGTTGAGGACGAGGACTAGGCTGCGGGCTAAAAGGGAGGAACACCCCGTATTGTCAGTTTTGATAAGGATTTATACGCTTTCACAAAACTACAGAGGAGGGGAAATGCTTGGGCATGCATAAGTATTACATCCAGTGCCCCCCTCCCTCTCCCCAAATGTCCCCATCAGCCCCCTCGCCCCATCCCAGGCCTGGATGGAATGCAGGGGAATCTGATGGCAGACAGGAAGTCCTTATTGTACTGGTGCAGAGATCCCGGAGCCAGACAGCATACGGGAGCGATGTCATCCCTGGCCGAGCCAGGCATATCTTTGTGCTTGCTCACCGTGTAACAAAGACGTAAATAAACACTGTTACCCCCACCAGTCTTCAACTGTCATTTCAATTAGCCAGACTAGTGATCGAAAGCCGTGGCCTGTGGTTTTCCCAGCCATGTCTTTACCTCTGACCCCTGCGGCTCGTGCCTGAGGTGATTTTCTTTATTAGTCCATGGGGTCAGTATTTAGCCCCATAGCCATCAGTGGCTGGCTCAAATCTGCAGAGTCAACACTCTGCCTTCCTGGCTGTTAGCTGCATTAGCACACTGAAGCCCCACCGCTCTTCCACTCCCACTCCCCAAACATCCTCCCTAAGGCCTGATAACATCTCTGTCCCGTCCATTCACTAGCCGGCCTAAAGCCTGCGTTCTGAAGCCGGGGTGCTGCACAGGTCGAACTATACGCACTGATACTGATAAAGAGAAGCAGTCTAGATAACCTACTGTTCAACTTGCATGACACTAGACAATAGTTTCTACTGTACTCACATGTTACAGTTGTACAAACATCGAGGATAATTCATCAAACCTCCTGTCAACTTGTAATCGACTTACTAGCCATTTGAAAGCTGTGCTATTTGAACTGGCCTGGCTGAACTGGCCACTGATTGATTTTCTTAACTTGAGATGTTTTTAGACCGCTATGTCTACACAGCCTAAGGATAGAAACATTATTAATGGAGAAAGGGTAAAAGTGTGCCTGGAAGGCTACAGCCTACTTCATAAGTTATTTCTTTCAAATAAATATAGGTCCCAATGAGACTTATTTGATTGGTAGTCTTGGCTTATTTATCAATCTAAACCCTTCAGTAACAACTACAGCTGTGAGTAGAATGAGTGAAAAAGGGCATTGACTAAATTATACATGTTCTCCAGGAATCCAAGCCTTTGGGATTGAAACAGTGATGCATGTGTTGTTATTGCCAGTAAATCATGGCATTGTTTAATTAGCATCCTCTAATTCTCATTCATTGTGGTGTGCCTGAAAGAAGTTTCCTTCTTTGGCTTTTACTTGCATATTTCTTAAGATATTCCACCCATCAATTTTACCACTGCAGACAGAGGCAAATGGTAATTACACAGGAAGGAGAACTGCTGAGGAATAAAACAAGTCATTGTGATAAAGATTGTGATCTTTGCAAAACTCAAAGCTAATTTGAAGATACTTTGGGTTGGAATGGATCTAAAATCTCAACTATAAGATAAAATTAGCCTTAGCAATTGCTGATTTTTGTTTCTCATTGTGTACAGTTTCACCATCCAACAAAACAAAGTAATAATAACTTTAAGAGAAAAACCACAGGAATACCGTGGTTATCAAAAGAGTGTATCATTTTAATAAGTACACTTTTGTTGAGCTGTCCTCTGTTCTTGCAAAACGAACCCAAAACAATGGTGAAATACCTTTCCTCCCACTCTCCTCTAACCCCGTGCTTCACCTGAACCTAATCTCTCAGGGCATCTTAGCTGTACTAACCCTTTCAACCTGAGTAAGATGATGCCTTGTTGGTGGTGGTCTCTAAAGACCATTTTGGACAATGGATCAAATACAAACGGAGAGGCTTTGAACTATTGTTGTTACTCCTCTTTCATTCTATTTCTCATGCCCACCATGACCGTCTACTCCTCCTCTGCTCCTGATAAAGTGCTACACTATCTGACCATCCAAAGGCTCCTTTTTCAGTGAAAGTGCCGCATCCTAGCCGAGGAGGAAAAATCTGATTTGCCTATCTCATCTGAGAGCCTGTGTCCTGGATGACAATGTCTACTCATTGAATACATGTAGACTTAACTGGGCCAGTCTTCATTCTGACTCACTGTGGAAGTGTTTTCAATCTGATAAAACTCTACTTGGAATTCCCCTACACTGGACTGCAAAGGCGTTTAAACAAATGCAGTGGTCTTAAACTGGTGGAAACCATGGGTGGGTAGACATATCGGATCCACTTTACAGGAAGGAGCAGGGTGGGGGAATAACAGATTACATGCAGCAGGATTACATATAATCCAATGGATTATGTTACCAATTAAAAGTGGACAAATGATACACTGTAATACATTTTGAAAGCAACTCTATTGTCATGTACACGCCTTACTCAACCATTACACACGAGACATGAGACA
The DNA here is from genome assembly GCA_900302535.1 of Neoniphon sammara. NCBI lineage: Eukaryota > Metazoa > Chordata > Actinopteri > Holocentriformes > Holocentridae > Neoniphon > Neoniphon sammara. Next base: position 9,941 of record OMKZ01014822.1, on the reverse strand, counting down.
TAAGGCGAGACATGAGACGGTTACTCATCCACGCAACACTTAGATACAAGTGTCCTCCAGGCGAAAAGCTTTGAAAATGTGAACGCAATGTTTAAAATCAACAGCCTCATAACTGCATGGTCAAAAAAAAAAAAAAAAGAAAGAAAAACAGTAAAAATTTTATTGTGCGTTTTCAGAAATAAGCCACGCACTGACAACTGTCAAGCAGGAGCGTATTTGTGTGTAGATACTGCTGAGCTCTGCCAGCGTTCATGAATAACACAATAAAACAGTCAAATAGGGCTACAAAACTCTCCCTCTCTTTCCAAATGTTTGAAAAATGGGAGTCTCTTTCGCAAGAGGAATCCCAAGGAATCTGATCCTTGGGTATCAATCTCTGTCTGCATGATAAAGACACTGATGACAGAGGAGTTGATCACTAGCCTAGGGTGGGGTCCATGCATATTTGTCTGCAGTTCTACAGTAAATGCTGGTGTCTCCACCCAAACTCAAACCACTCCACAGACTTCTCTCGCTTCCCAATCTGTCTGCAGCCATCCAAGTCTAACATACTGTACAATCTGCGTTTACCTTCATTCCATCAACCATTTCCACAAGAGAGTACCATGAGGAGCCTCGGCTAATGAGAAAACAACATGTGTGTAATCAGCTAGAGAGAAAGGGGGGAATTCTGCAAGCCCCAGTAAAGCTATCACTGGCAGAGGCTGCGTATGATACAGGCATGTCAGTTTTTGCCAGTTGGCCAAGGCGCCCTGGCAGCCACCATGCCTGGTGGTTAATGGATCATAAAGGTTTGCTGGGAGCCAGTTCACAGCTCAAGTTGATTTAGCAATGTAACACAAACCCATTAGTGCAGTGTTTCTGTGTAAGCAAGCATGGCATGCAGACTCCATGCACCACCACGACTCCATGCAGCAACATGGAGACTCACACAGCCCTTGTAAATCATCAGGTTTGGGCAACAACTTTCAAAAGGCAGTTACACTTTTCATCAAAAGAAATGATACAGCTTATCACATAATCACTGTAAAATTATTGGCAGGCCCAAGGTAATTATTCTCAACTGCATCATGTAAAACCATAAGAGCAATTTCCTAACCATACTCTCCACAAAAACGATCTATTAAATTCAAAACCATACCAGTGTTTGTAACTTACTATTAAGAGAAGTGCTCTGCTTTCACCCCTCTTTAAAACGCTGGCTAAATTGTTTTGCTCTCCTATTTTACCAAATTGTACAGTGAATCTAGTGCACCATGCATATCCATTGTTAACACTGCTGGATTTCAAGGCAGGGAAGACAACGGATGAAGCTATTGCTAAAATTTCCAAAAGAAGGTTAGTCTTACCTTAGTGCACAAAGGCCCTGTTGCAAGCACTTGTGCCTCCATGTCCATGTGAGTTTACAATTTAATTGAAGACGCTGTCCGCACTGATGCTCACTTTCTCTGTATGCAGATAAGTGACATAGACAGTGTGCCGGCATGAGGACAAGGCTGGGCGGCCCACAGAGAGGGATTATATAGTATTAAGAGTGTCCAGATGCAGAGCCACATGCAGATGGATTCAAGCTAATACTGCAACATAATGACACTCTACACCACATGATAAACAATAAACAAAAACATCATCATGTTACTCAATACCAACTCATATCTGTGCTCTCCACTTTATCAGACTTGTGTTTGCACACTGGAGAGCGGTAACTCATGAGAGCTGCATGGGAGCTGAGGAGATGCTAGCTAGACAACAGTGGGATCTCTGTTCTTACACATGCGCCTTGTTCTGTTTCCTTGTCTGTGGCTCTGTTGTTTAAAGCTGATTAAAGCGGGCCAGATGGACCCCACCGCACATGCCTAGTCTGCTAGTCAGCCCCCCCCACAACCCCCCAAGCAAAGCGTACACATCTGTATGAGTGGATGACAGAGAGACACAAACTGGGTCATCTGATTCATGTCTGCTTTTAAAAGATAATAGATGGGAAATTGTGATTATAGTGATGATGTTAGTCATGTTATTTTGTCAGGTTTCAGAATTCTGATCAGCATTGTGTCTCTTATAACAATACTGTACTGTAACAATAGTATTGTTACAATACAGCATTGTTACAAGTGAATCATGGCAAGATGATCTAAGTCCTGGTTGTTTCCCCACTTCATCTGTCATTGTTCTGTATTTATTTAATTCATTTATTCATTTGAAAGGGTTCAGTATAATATTAAGTGTAATGTTACCCTTTGATGCATTGTATCAGATTTAGTTTAAATCTAATTTCCATCTGCAATCCACCAGTAAGTTATAGACACAATCTGCACAATTACAACTAAGTAATATACAATACATCACACATAACCCAACTTTTCAATATATGCTTCCTCTGAGGTCAGAGTTTATGAACCTACAGTATAGCTTTGAAGGCCAGAAAGTCCCCAGCCACAGCTCTGGGGCAGGCCTCGCTCCCTGGATGGCCTCCCCTGGAAGTCTCCTATGACCCTCCAGACTTTCCATAAATCTGCTGAGTGATTGCGGTGGTCAATTAACACTTGGTGAATTGCTCCCGGCGGAGAGAACGGTCACATCCGTAACAGCAAGAAACCAAAGCCGTGGGTTCACTCTGAGTCCTGCAGTAATAACATGGTGGACCTGGTACAATGAAAAATGGGTCGAGGGCCTAAAACTATAATAGCAGCTATTGTGCTGGTAGTCACGCAGTCACTCAAGTGCAATATTCAGGAAGGCCATTTCATTACATCCAATAGAGCCTCAATCATGTGTAAAATTTGCAGTTTGAATGGGCTGGTTATCATATCAATCATCAGCGGCTACAGTGAAGGCTAATGGAGGCCCTTTCTTCCTGCTGACTCTTTGTGTTTATTGTTCCCATTTACAGTATCAGAGTTTGGCTTAATTTAGTATTTTTTTAATCAAGAAGGGCCCTTTAAAGATTATCACTCTGCTGACCGAGGGTGTTCACGCCAATGTGTTTCCTCAAGATTAGAACAAAGTGAAATTTGGAGGGGGGGGGGGGTCATAGTACAAAAATAACACAGTATTCAAAGTAGAGAGTGATTTTGATATAACATAGGTTTGTAGATCTTCATAACAGTACTTCCACTTTCAGGACGATAATGCTACATTTACACTGAAATCTTTTTTTTTCTTTTTCTTTTTCTTTTTCTTTTTCTTTTTTTCACATCCAATTCATATCTGATGTTCTGGGCCTGCTGTTTGCACTTGTTATCATATGTTACCCATCTGATTTGTGTGTTTTGCATCCTGAAAGTTCACTCATGGGCAAACTAACAGTAACAAATGACGGCACTAGCTTGCTAAAGCACCACTCACTCAACCTCTACTAACAATGCCATCCATGCTTCTAAGAGAATTATGAAAGCCGAGCTGATTTTTATTTTATTAAACCTCCAAGAAGTCCTCTGTGGTCAAAGTGGCATCCCAATTGTCACACTCGATTTATAGCAAATGTCCTGTCTGTCCTGTTGGATGAAGCCGCTGTATTCACTGCTATCTCTATTAGTAGAAGCATGAGGTTACAGGATCATTAATATGTTGCAGTGAAGTTAAAAAAACAAACAAAAAAAAGCACTTGGCCACAGTGAAGTCCAGTATTGACTTTTAGTCAAAACCACAAGTGAATTCTGAATTGGGGCAGGGACAGATCTAGAACAACACAAAACCCCTCCCACTTCCATGCAAGTCAATGGGATCACAACTCAATTTCTCTTCCCATAAGAAGTCATGATCTCAATAGCTAATTTCACTTCTTCTCATGGGTCTATTGTGTTTTTGTAAGTGACTGTGTCATTAAGAGGATGTGACATGGTGTTGCTCCACCTTGGCTACGCCCTTTGCCCTGTTCTAGTTACTCTGACTCCAAATAAATGGACAGTGAACACAATGTCCCAGCTTCAAAGCAAAGACTCAGAAACCAATGGTTGATGTCATTCTCACTTCCACTATTTTTTACATGCAGCCTATGGTTTAGGCACAGCTCACATGCAGGCTGAGACTTCCACATATGAATGTGGAAGATTGAAAATAGTAAAATATCCAGCAAGTCTTTCATGTTTACACCTTGATCAATAAATCAGATACATAACTGAACATTAAAATAACAAATTATATGAAGTAACTGAGTTGAGAATAGCAGCTTTTGGGCATTTTGGGGAATATAGAATGTGGAGAGTAGATTTTAAGAAATGTGGAACTGCGTTTTTTTTTTCTTTTCTTTTTCTTTTCTTTTCTTTTACTAGGAAAGCCTCACTGAGAGTAAAAATCTCTTTTGCTGGAGTGCACTGGCCAAGAAGCCAGCAAAACAAATAACACATTTCAAGAGCCATATTAAATTCAAAATTAACATTTACGACAATACATAAAGTTGCAATGAATAAGTTAAAATAGATAGATGAAATGTCCAACCACAATCAACAATATCAGCCCTGTGGCCAAAAATGAAAACATCAGTATGAAATGATGACATGAAAGCTGACAAGCCAATACCACAACCAACAGTGTTAAAAGTGATTTAAAAACATAAATATAATTCATTGCAATTATTCTGCCGCGGGATGTCAAAGCCCTCAGAATGTGTGTCTCATGCTCCGCCCTTCCTTTGCGGCCCACATCATGCGTGAATGTGACGAGTTTATGAATGCACATCTCCAAAATGTGTGGGAGTGTACGGTAGGAGAGCAGAGGATGCTGACGTCTGAGATTCACTCAGCGACAGCAGGAAGCAGGGGAAGCCCAGAGAGGAAGTGATGCAGGAGACATAATCACCCTGATGATTCACAAAGCCTGCAAAGAATGTGCAATATAACTGAGAGAAGAGAGAAGCATTTGACCTCGTTCTGCAAATCTGTGGCTGGTTTTGAAAAATGTAATTATTTTATCTGCTCATTGCAGGTGCTTCTTACTTAGACTGACAAAACAGCAGATTAGAAGCACTTAATCCAAATGTTTGGATCAGCGGAAGCCAGAGTTTATTGAAAGTATGAAACATGCAGAGGAGGAGATCCAAAATTTCATATTTACTTTTAGCATAGCAATTATCACTTGTAAATCATTATGTTTTGTTCATTCTGCTTTCAAACCAGCCAGATTGATTGAATTTGATGAATTTGTGATGAATATCAAGCGGGGGCAAAGGTTTTACATAAAAATAATGAGCAGCCTTATTTTTAACTGGAAGTGCAGGCCGCTCCTCATATCCAAATATTCATTACCCTAGAATGACATCATCTGTGGTCACAACACTTTTGGGTGTGTGTACACATTTCCTTTGTTTACATATGTTGTCACTTTGTGTGTGAAAATAGGTGGTCAGTACCCCCACAAACCCCCTAATTTGCGCTTTGTCGGCCCTGTTTTTTATGACGCTGTGAACAATTATGCATACAAGAAACATCCCATAAAAGACACTAATATAAACATTTTATGGCCGCAGACAATCTTTTCACCAGCGCAGAGACGTTATAGGAAGCGAAGGCATGACTTCATCAACTGTGTTTTATCTCTGGAGTTAAAACATACAGCCTGCAAGGTGCTTGGCAGGAAATCAATAGGAGAGTCTTGCTGCCTCCCAAGATGTAGTCCAATATTTTCTGGCTCTGATACCTCGGCCGGTCGGTGTCTAAGTCCAGCTTTGCACAACCCAGCTGTGGCTTTTGGTCCCTAGTAAAATGTTTTTATGTCTAGACATCCTACCAAAATAGCAACGTTGAATGGATTTGCCTGAGAGTCAGTTCTGTCGTACCAACAGAATGAGTGTACTTTCTCATGGCTCTGAAATAAAGCCCCATTCCACACTATTATTGGGTCTGTGACTGCACCGTGCAGGCGACATGCCCGCTGGAACAGGAATGTCAATACAGCAATGGCTGATAAGGACAGGCGAGATTACAACAAATATATAATATAGATAGGAAGACATGCATGGAACATTGAACTGAAATATAGATCCTTATTGATGATAATAGAGTATTGCTGATTGTCCATGACTATTGCCTTTTAAATGCAATAATTTAAGCAGAGTGAACCTTCATGTACATGCAAACTCCAAGCTTTTATGTGGTTGCATGCGACATTCAATTTTAACAACAGAAAATCTTTTCTCTATGCCACTTTGGCAGGAATTGCAGACTTGAGACAGGCGTAATGTTGGAACAATCTTAAAACATTTGTGTTGACTTTGATATTATTTTGGGCACACAGAAAAGCAATGAGTTTTCTTGTACTTAGCGAGGGAACAATAGTTGGAAGAAAACCGATTTCGGAAACAGGAAAACTGAGCAGACTGAAGTAAGTGTGTTCCTTTGGTCCTCCTGGTGATGAAAAGCAGGGAGTGTGTACTTTTGATAGATTGCCCAAGATCCATTATTTTATTGGTCCTTCAGCAGTCTATTTCTTTTAACTGCCGACGCATTGTTCGCCCAGAATGCCTCTGCCTTTTGTTTTTCACTCAAGTGTTGGAAAAAATAACAAACGTTCTAAATGGGTATGCAATTTACGTTTCCAGTCGGCTGTTCCTCAACAAATTTTATTTGGAGGTGCTTCCCCAAGGAGCCTATGAGTCAGGGTTCAGGAATCTCCTCATACACTGCTAATGCACAATGACAAACAGCAAGGATGGATCAGGATCTCCAAACATTCTCCACAGACTTCATACAGCAATCAATTTATCACAGGCCTGGTAGAGCAGTGCCAAGGCTTTTAACTGCAACACAAGACGCAATCCGTGCTGCTCACAGGGGGAGTGCATAAAGATTGATGGCCAGATGAAGCTCTATTATGACTAACCCCACTTGGTGGTTTTTAGACGGTGCCGCTGGGAGGGCGGCGCTGCTTAAAGAGAGCCGGTGGGGCTGGTGGAGCAGCGCGACCCTGCCAGTGCAAGTGACAGGGAAGACGTGTGAGTGACAGAAGTATACTGTGGATGTTTTGTGGAGTCTGATCTGCTCTGTGCTCATCTGCAACCAACAGACAGTGCCCTAGTTCTGGCAGCGCGGCTCATGCTAACAAATACCGGCTTTAACTGAGGAGAACAGATAGTCTCCACTCTTATTCTGAGTAATGTCTGCCTCTCATTCATTGGGGCGGCGCATGAAAGTTTTCAGACACCAGGGCCCTGCCAGAGGTGACATCACACCATATTTTCTCCTCCTATGAGGGAGACTGCACCAGGATCTTAGGAGAGTGTCATGACAAAACCACCACTACTTATGAATGTGTACGTGTCAACGCCCTTTTTATGTGTGCGGTGTGAAAGTGTGTGCCAGTGTGTGCGTGCCATCGTTGGTGCCAGATTTTACGTGTTCATGATCATGTGTGTTCAGGCTTTTGATGACGGTGCAGGTCTGTAAAGTCACTTTCAATTTTCCTCCGTAGCCGAGTTAAATGGGGTTGGGGTCTGGGTGAATTGCTTGAATAAAAAGGAGATTTATTGGACCAGTGAGGCATTATTCTATTTTCTCTGAACTCTTTGAAAGGGGTAGAATAACTCATATTTCTGAGGTCCAACGAAGGCGTCCAAGAAAGAGGCCTTTAGCGACTGATGGGTAGGGTCATGCCTGATGTACTTTGCAAATTACCTACATTCTACATTAGTGGATAACATTTTCCCCCTTTAAGAGATAATGTGCCCGTCCCGCCTCCGACCCTTACTCCCAATTCAATCTAACTTGGATTGCTTATGATTACCTCATATTCAAGCCTTGACATAACTAAAAGGCAAACTGTATAGCCTCTACTATACCTTGTCCAGATTTGTGTGAAAACCTTGGAAGTGTTGGATTTATTGGTCCTTGGAGAAAGTTCGAAATGAGCAATGCATTAGCCTCAGTCATTAGAGACTAGCATTATATCCTTGTCATCTTTGGAGGCCTTTTTGCAGCCATGTATTTTTTTTAACTCACTGTTGTGAATGAGTTTGATGATGCACTTTTATGTGGTTGGCTTATTTTTACCCAGGCTGCTCCCCAGAATAATTTATATTTCAGCGCTGATTGTAGATAAAGACAAGGGCCTTTGTGTCTGTATGACAGATGGAATGTAACCAGGAATTAACCGAGCTTCAAATGGAATAATACAGCTAAATAATTGCGCACGATGATTGCATTTTGTTTAAGCGCTGGATATGGAATGATTTAGGGGTTTCGTGTTACAAAACAGTCTGTTTTTCATGACATTAGTTTCTGCTCAGGTCATCTCTGAGGCCAGACCTGTGGCTGTCCCTCTGACTGATATATGGAAACATAAATCCAGCATCGCACCTACAACTTCCCCCGTGCAATCAGGGCTTGTCTCTGTGGTCGTCACGGTGGTTGACTTTCAAGTTCATTGTTTTAAATTCCTCTCCTACTGCACATCATTTAGTTATTAGGCTTGGAGGGAGGGGGGGGCAGAGGGAGAGTGAACGGTGCAGAAAGAGAGAAAACAGGGAAGTATGTTCGCAAAAATTAGAGCGTTTTTCCCCCCTGAACTTAGCCTCTCTTCCTTGCTTTTTCGGCTGCATTCCCTTGTCCTCACTCTCCAGTCCATAACAGAAGAGGGCTTCAAGGAGAGGCTGGTCGAAGTCAGACAGGGATGGGCCTGAAAGAGGCGTATTGTGAGGTCACATTCTTCCCAAATGCAGGCAGGAGCCAAGTCAGTAGCTGGCGGAATTACCCCCATGAATCATGCCCATTGTGATGCCTACCCCAGGATGAGAACATGGAAAGGAATTAGGTATGGCAGGGCCTTATCAGCTTCCCATTCGGAGCGGTGGGCCAAACGGTGCAAGCAGCCGGACAGCCTTCCCATCCTTGCTCACGTAGAGTGTCCGTGAATGTGGAATTCCTCCACTGCCATGTGTTGTTACTTAAGGGTGTACTGCAGCCAAGTTACTGCGCACTTTTCCATCCACGCCCGTCCTCCTGTCTGTGCACTTCCTTCCCTCCCATTTACCCAGAGATCTTTGTGGTAGGTCCTGGAGTTCAGGCAATATTAGGTTGCACCTCTTAAAACATGTCAGGCTTTGTGGTGAAAATTAAAGAATGGAAAAATGATGAAATGTAACATTTTGCTGAAGGCTTTTTCACCGTCAAACTGTTAGAAAGGGCCGAGAATGTGAGAATGATGGAAAGAGAGACAACAGTCTGTGTCGTACATGGTTTATTTTGCATGTACAGTAGGAATCTTTTTGAACCAGCTTTCCTCAAAATCCACATAAAGTGATATGTTTTGGGTGACATCCTTACTTATAAGATCTTCTATAGGAGGAAAGTGAATCAGATGTGAGAAGAGGAGACAAAGTCACTCAGATAGATATTTTAACAGCATAAAATTGTCTTGGATTAATGCATTGTCTTGTTTCATCTGAACATTCAGTTTGAATCCATTCATAAGAGTCTGTGTGTGTGTATAGACATCGGCATCGGTAGACCAGAAATCCCCGCTTGTCTCAGCTCTTTGTGTCTAGGGTGAGAGATCCTTACATGATATGACAAATGAAGTGAATTTCATGGTGAACGGAAAAATGTGTTTGTCATTTTTGTTAGAGAGGATGAAAGAGATAGAGATCGAGAGTGAAATGCTGTAATAGAAAACACCCCGCAACAGAGGCGTGTGTTCTTGCTCAAAAATAACCCTCTGGCAATTTCAATGAGGGAAAAAAAAGTCAACAAAGGTTAAATCAGTCTGCTGCATGATAAACTGCGCTATGAGGCTATCAAGCTTCACATGACTTAAGTGTGCACTATGGGTTTTAGTCCTGTGAGGCTTCTTGATGGATGGTAAACAATACTGAACCATTCTCAAATGTGTATGAATGAGGTAATAGCAGAGAGACAGGAAAATGGACTGTTCCAGGAAGTCTCATGTCAGCATTTTCAACTGTCCATGAGAACAAAAGAGAGAGAAAAAATCATCTTACTGCATCAATCTAC
>OMKZ01014819.1:0-21458 GCA_900302535.1 Neoniphon sammara | reverse complement strand
AGGGGCGTCCAAAGCTGAGGGTGGGGTACAGGGGAGCCTCGGGAGAGAGATGGATGGCAAGGTTCTCTTTTCCCCCCGCTCTCCTGCTGTTTCTCACTCTGAGCGATGGACCCCCCCCTCAGACAAAGCTGCCTGGTAGTTGGAAAAACTTCAAGATCCGCCAAAGCTGGGCTTCCCTCAGAAGGTGCAGTGCAGCAATCAAATCAATCTGTCCATCCTCAAGTCCAAGAGGAGTTGGATCAGGTCCAGCTTTGGTCTTTGCCCAGCCGCCTTCTTTTCTCCTTGAAGTGTGAACCGGCTCCCCACCGCTATCACAAAACATAAAACCATGAAACCTTGAGGTGTAGCGGCGCGCTTCTCTGCCTCTGGCCCGAAACAACCCAGATGCTCTCTACTGACTGTCCCAGCAAGTCATCAAGTCCAAGGCCATGTGCAAGTTTCTCGCCAGAGAGCCCGGTTTTCAGTGTGTGGTAGGTCTCTTTTTACCTGCCCTGTTGCACTCCCTCTCCCTCTGGTCTCGGTTGCTCCTTTGCTCTCTCACTGAGCTTACAGGAGGGCTCACAGTGTTTTATCATCACCCTTATTCCCTCCCTCCCTCTCTCTCCCTTTCCCTCTCTCTCTCCCTCTCACTCTCTCTCCCTCCTTTGCCTCTATTGGCAATTCCACTGTCGTATTCAGTTCTGTTTTATCTCATAGATGAAATGCACAACTCTGTAGCAAGCTGGAGAGGTTCTTTGGCAGACGTGCTGTGTGTGTGTGTGTGTGTGTGTGTGTGTGTGTGTGTGATGTGTATAAGGGCGTGTGTATCTTTGTGTAACTGTCTGTCATTTTGGCTCAATATTAGCCTACTCTACTCTACCAAAGCCCTGTGTTTAGATCCAAGCAATAGAGAAGAATTTATGCACTTTTTAGGGACCCTCAGGCAATATCTTGTACAATCTTCTGTTGCTTGAAAAACTGCCAAAGAATGAACACTGGCTGTGTTATATAGTGCAGAGCGCAGGTTGTACTTATGTCTTTTTTAAGCACAGCAAAATGCCTCCCTTGTTTCAAGGTTACATTAGGAAATGAACTAATATAATAAACGTATTTCCAAGAATGTATATTTCAGTTTCCAGCACAACTAAATAATTTGAACAGGGTTGGTCTATAAATGCAAATGTCTTAAAGCACCCATATCTCATATATTATTAACAGGATAAGTAACATGTTGGTTCATGAATGCCTGCCAGCTAATTAACCTACTAAACAACTTGGGCTACTTATATAGTCCATGGGAAGACTGCTACGTGTTTATTTGGGAGAAAATATTAGATTTGATCACAGTGCCACCCAGCGGCAGTATCTTGGAATGCAAAAAAAAAAAAAAAAAAAAAAATTATTATTACCTTTCCAATATGGCTCCAGAGGCGGACCGTCCTAGTTCCTGGATCTGTTGGCACTTCTATGGCGACAACGCAGCAGTAATCAGGCAGCGTCATGCTACCAGAAAGAAGCTGAGTAAAACCGGAAATTGAGGGATTTTGCCTTCAAAATAAATGCGTAAAGTTTACATTGCCTGACAAAAAGGGGCAAAACAAAATCACACTGGAAAAAAATATATATCTATTTACATGACTTACAATTGCACTAACAAATACAAAAAGCAGAACCCTTAGATCTACGTTCTTGACAGTTAATTTAACCAATAGCAGTCACAATAAAACCTGCGGCATGAGCTTCTACCTCACACGCCTAATATTGCTATTAATTTGGCTATGCTGTGAGTAAGAACGAGCAGCAATAAAGTTATATGTTTGATTTACTACAAATTCATCCATGAGCTTTTTCACTGTGGTACTTTGTACTACTAAAGACGTTATAAACGCAAGCTTACAAACAATAAATATAATTAATAAAGGTTTTTACTTGGAAAGTGTTAATCGGAAGTACTATTTTCACTTTAACTTCCTTGACACTCGTCATCGGGGCAGATCGAGAACTGCCAGCAGCCAGTGACCATAGAGACTGAAAGTAGTTGACTTTAAACTGCAACAGTGGCAAGGAGCTGATATCCGGCGTTCATCCCTCTGCGTTGTTTGTGGTTTAGCTGTCCTTCATTTTGATCTGGGAGTCTGGGAGTTGATGAGCCACGTGTACAGGAACTGGAGTCTGACAGCTTGCTTGGAGTGAAGTACTGCAGGTCTGTTTGGCTCTTTGACCGCTGATGTGAAGTACCAGCTAACGCTGTAGCTAGCCACATCTGATTTCCTTATTCTCATTTGAACTGCGTTCCCGTAATTTGGTGCAAGCAGCTTGCTTGACAGGTTAGTCCACCTCGGTCTTGTCATCTGACGTTGTTTTAATATGCTCATTTAGCAATTACAACGTTGTTGTTAGCCAGTATTAGCCTCTAAGCCTTAGTTACAAAATGACTAGAGAGACGGATGACGTTACTAAGCGGAATTAACAGGCGAGAATCATAAATTAACAGTCGTGTGAGCAAATAATTTCATACTGCCAGGTATTTTTAAACTCATTCACATTCATATTTAGTGTTCAACATATTTAATGTGAATATGGACTGAAGCTAACGCTTTCAAAGCTAAGTTATAACCTGTATGCTGCGTTCAAGATCTGTCGGAAAAGCTAAAGTATTTACCATGGCCTTTGGTTATTGCATCTTGGAGGCATTCACATTGTCTGGGGAACATAATTAGGCCACATCATTTTTTTTTTATTTGCGAACTTAAAATCAAACATAAACGAACTGCAGCAGGTATTGCCCGCTTTTTGTAAATGCTAACATAAGTGAGCTTAGTTTGGGAGAAGATTTTGATTCTTGATACTTTTGACTGCCGAGTTCTGTGGTTCTCTGGCCGTGTTTATAGCATATATTGACATCTCAGTATGAAGACTAAAATTTTTGCCATATATAATCTACTTTGAATTCCCACAAGAAGGATGACGTAAACTGTTTTAAGTGGTTTCTCGGTGGGCACGTTGTATTTACGGTAAATCTCGTGACGTGAACGCGTCTTGCATGAGGAAGCAAGGAAGCTAATGAGTGCGCAGCTAAGTATATAAGGCTGAATGTTGATATGCATAACAAATTATTAACCCATTGATGGCTTAACTCTGACAAATACCTTTACCTTTTAAACTGAACTTATATGTTACTTTAATTAATGTTATGTTTACCTCCACTGCTCCCTAGGACATCTGGGTAAGCAGTAACCATCATGGCTGTTCTGAGGCAAGTGTGGCACAGACACCCTGTGGCTGTGTCCCTACTTTTGTACTTCCTGCTCCACACCATGGATGTGTATGCACGGCCGGCCAACATATCAGCCTTAAAAGATAAGAACCCAACCGGCAAGGATGAGAACGAGATTCTGCCCCCAGACCACCTGAATGGAGTGAAGATGGAGATGGATGGCCACCTCAATAAGGACTTCCATCAGGAAGTGTTCCTGGGTAAAGAGATGGAGGAGTTTGAGGAGGACTCTGAGCCAAGGAGGAACCGGAAGAAGCTCATTGAAATCTTCACCAAGTAAGACATGCCCATTATTCTTACAGTTTAGTTCTTGGCAGCGGCAGCATTCCTGACCTAGATAGATCAAAGCAACACTTAAGCTAGCTACTGATCTCTGAAGTGCTGTCATACAGGTGCAAGCAAATCTTTAAAAAAATAGTGTAATATCTCAGTGCATTTGGAGTGCCTGCAGTCATAATGTAGCATCGATTACTTGGATATGCAAAGATAGCAGGGGTGACATCCTGTTAGGCTCTTGGCTGAAGATTCCTGTAGTGTGAATAATTGTCATGCACATATGGAAGTCACAATGTGGCGTTTGCCAACCCCAGGCATTTTAAAACTAGCATATACACAGAATGGCATAATGCCTGGAAAATATCTTAAGCTGTACCAATCACCCTAATGACAGTCTGAAGATGTGTGGGATTCAGATGTGCTTGGGTTATGTTACACGTATGCAGTGTGACAGCGAGCTAGGTATTGCGAAAATCGTGTATTGCCAATTCATGATGCACTGTGGTTTTTACAGAGACTAAATCATTCTTAAGTTGTGAAATTTCTAAAGTGGCTGCACAAAATTTTGCACAAATGTGGTAAAAGTTAAGTGAAGCTTGAAAAAAAATCATACCTTCATACATGGTTGGATGTTTAGTTCCACATATAGGACAAATTGTCCTTTAAGTAAAGAACAAAATTAGACTGACACACAGCATCCCAGTGTACCTGTTTGCCTGAAAGAAGAAATGGACTTAAGGTGCAGTAGACAAGCTGTAGCTGTTTAGTGTAAATATTTCTTCTTATAATATACACTTGCAAAGCTGTGAGCCATAGATTCTGATATATTGAGGCAAAAGGCAGTCCACATTTTAAGCTAATCCTCTACTGTGACTTGACAAATTTCTCTTGTCGGGAAGCAAGCTACCTGACAAATCCTCACTGATTGTTCCTTTATTTTGCCTTGTATGGTAATGGTATGGCTACTGTCGGTGCTGGACATATTTAAACAAAAGCTCCAGACTGGACACAAGCCAGTCAGATAATACAGTGTGTGGGCTGGTTGTACAGGCAACAGTATATAATTAGCAAATTTCTACACCCAAAATAGAGGAGAACATTGAAATGGTTAATATTTCATAATTTATAATCAGTTAGCAAGTAAAAAGCTTTTCTTCTCCCTCAGAGTTGATTTCAACAAAGACAGGAGTGTGAGTGCCAAGGAGATGCAGCGCTGGATTATGGAGAAGACAGAGGAGCACTTCCAGGAGGCTGTGAAGGAGAACAAGCTGAGCTTCCGTGCTGTTGACCCAGATGGAGATGGTGAGCTGACTCCATACAGGGTTCAGTGGCTTGACGCATGAGCCCAGATTCATATCGGCCACTATTTGAACGCACCAGTGTCTGATTGTGAGGCCTGTCAGGATTGCAGTCATTGCACCACTGTGCTAACAACCACTTTACAATACCTTATGCATGATCAACGGACACTTTTTCCACAGGTCACGTGACATGGGATGAATATCGAGTCAAGTTTCTGGCCAGCAAAGGATTCAATGAAAAAGATGTTGCTGAGAAAATAAAGAACAATGAAGATCTGAAAGTGGATGAGGAAAGTAAGTGTAGAATAATGTGTATCCAACATTACTCTCTCCTGTTCCTGTTCATGGCTGCCCAATCTGAATGTATTGCACGTTAACATTGTTTTGGCTCCATCATTGCAGCTCAGGAGGTTCTAGAGAGTCTGAAGGACCGCTGGTTCCAGGCTGACAACCCACCAGCTGACCAGCTGCTGAATGAGCAGGAGTTCCTCTCCTTTCTGCACCCTGAGCATAGCAGAGGCATGCTCAAATACATGGTCAAGGAGATCGTACGTGACCTAGGTACGTGTTAACTTGCCTGATTGTGTAAATATTGACCTTGACAGAGGCTTAATTTACACTGCGGTGTACTGTTATTGTAGCAAGGGGGATGTTAACCAGACAACTTCAGCGTGTTTGACTTTTTGCTTAGTTCCTTCATTCTCTGAATTTCCCCTCACTGTTTAAAGCTTTGTTTTGGAGAGTAGAGTGTGAGCCCATTTCCCATTTCGTGCCTTAAAGCAACATCCCTTAGCACCGTACAGCAGTGCGGCAGATTTTTCTGGGAAATCCAACCCAGCGGCACGCATGGTAAAGTGAATAGGTTGGTAGAGACTTCCACTCTTCTGAGCAATTATCTCATTTGTTTCTGGTAATTATACTAATCAGTCAAAATTTAGATTATGATTTATTGTCATTAAATGCTAGACATAGTACTTTTTAAGTAGATTATTTGAGTAAGCCTATTTCCTTGTTGAGGCCCATGATGAAAAAGTATGCAACAGTATTCATACTAGGTGAGTGTGAATTAGATATGTTTATTGTGCTTTGTTGGCAGACCAGGATGGTGATAAGAAACTGACACTGTCCGAGTTCATCTCCTTACCCATGGGCACTGTGGAGAACCAGCAGGCTCAGGACATCGATGACGACTGGGTTCGTGAGAGGAAGAAGGAGTTTCAGGAAGTCATTGATGCAGATCATGACGGCATTGTAACCATGGAGGAACTGGAGGTGGGTGCAAAAGACAGATTATAAAACCAACAGGCTTGATGTGCAGTAAAATGACCCCTTACAATGTGGGAGTCATCATTCTAGGTTTCTGAATTGAAACGTCCTCAACCTTTTTTTTCCCTCTCCTGTCTTCCTCCACGTCTCCCTGTCTGGTTTACAGGAGTACATGGACCCGATGAACGAGTACAACGCACTGAACGAGGCCAGGCAGATGATTGCCGTGGCAGACGAGAACCAGAATCATAACTTGGAGCTGGAGGAGATTCTCAAGTACAGCGAATACTTCACAGGCAGCAAGCTCATGGACTACGCCAGGAATGTTCACGAGGAGTTCTGAAGACTAACTGCCCCGTGGAAAAAAAAAACAACAACTCCCCTCTCTGTCTGCTGAGAGGGGAGCGGGGGGCGGCATCCTACATCTGCTTCAGGGACGGGCCTGGCTCACTGAGGGGCGGGGGGAGGGGGGCTGACGATGGGATGTCCCAGTGTGCAATTATGTGTTCAAAAGCCTAGCCCCACTGGCTTCTTCCACTGCTGACTCGGTTTAAGGTGTTCAAATCCTTCCTTCGTCTCTGGACTGTCTTTGTTCGAAGTTTCCCGTCGCCACATCCTGCCTTCTGTCTGCCATTTGACTTTCTTTGTACGGATGATGCGTTTTGGGCTTTTCACTGCATTTAAGGCACTGCATCAACCCCCAAATCCATTTGTGTTGATATATTGTGAAATGTGTGTATATGAGGAATTCGACCCAAGATTTTCCATTAGTTGCAGTAGTGAGAAAGACTCGGCACATCCAGGTCAGTCATTTGTACTGCAGGATCTGGTTTTTTTTTTTGTTTCTTTCTTTTTTCTTTACCGGTAAACTCCACCACATTGAGCTGGTGTACCTGTAAACAATGTAAATATTCATTCATTCGCATCTACCAATTCTCCTGTCAGATGGAATGACTGAAAATAATTTTAAAATAATGCTGCTGAAAAGAACCAACTCATACAGAGATGTCAGCTATGACTTGAGTTTATAGCTGAAGCACAAATGAATTGTTACCACTTCATTCCCTATACTCTGTTGATTTTGTGATCAGCGGTGTTAACAGCTCCTTCCACCATAGCTATTATCCGTCCTACTTCTTACAAACAGGCTATTGACTGTCGTTTAAGGATATAATAAAAATAATATCAATAACTCTTCAGAACTGTAATACTAAAATAATCCTACTCAGTATCGCCTATATCAGCCGTGTGTTTTGGACTGCACTCTGTATCTGTAAGGTCATTAAAATGGCTTAAAATGTAGGAAATGACTAGCAACATATCGGGAACAATTGTTTTTCTTTATTTTCAGTGCCAAGTCATCTGAAGTACCTGCTCTTATAAGACTTGTAAGTCGAACTTATTTATTTGTTCAGTATAATTTGGGTTTTGTTGCGCCAAAGCATGATGCACTCATGGATACTTTATTTCAATAGAGGTGACTTTCCTTGCAAAAAAAAAAAAAAAAAATGTCATGGTATCCACTCTTTGGATCACAGATGATAAACTTGTCAGCAAATTCCCTGGTTTGTGTATTCGTTTGGTTCATCCACAGAGTCACAGCTGTAGCTTGTGTTTTTTTAAACACCTCGGCAAATGATGGAATTATATGCATTCCTCAATTTTTCCTTGATTTACAATATCCTGTGGAGTGCTGTTTGGATCCTGCTTCAGTCCTCTCTGTTCTTGGTCCTCTGTCTGAATTGTAAGATAAGATGTATGATAACAGAATGCGACACAGCTTTATACAATGCATTGCAAATTTACTGGTAAACAATAAATATTTCTTATCAATCACTGAGCACCTGGTTTTCATCAGTGTTTTATATAATCATAGATTTTGTAAATATTTGTATAATATTTGTAGTTGGTAGCTAAGAAATTAACTTCAGTTTCAGTTTTATTTGACAGTATTCTTTTTTATGTCATTTTATGTTTTCAGTTTTCAGCACATTTGATTAGGTTTAGGTCTGGTGCTTTAATTTCAGCAGTTCAAAGTCAGTCTTGATTTCATATTCTTTGGTTGCCATGAAGATGAATGTTATTTTCTGAATCAAAATTCTGTTTGATACTTGTTATTTGTTACACAGGAGAAAGAGATTAAAAATATAGCCTCACTAGTTTATTATTTTTTAGAGTGTGTGACAAATATATTTACAAATGGCTGCATATTGGTCCAATTTTTCAACAAGCTATCTTTCTGAATGCCTCTTTATCCAGCTGCAGTGAGTATTCATACTGATCCTAAAAAAATCCTTGCAAGATTGTTGATACCTAACACAAACTATGACTCATTTATTGTTAAAGAATTACTTTAGCTAATTTGACCACCACTTTCACCCTTTTTGGGAAAGGAAGGACGCGTGTGCTCGAGATGAGAGGCTGCCGTATTCCTTCTTTTTCCACCTGAAGAAGCGGGAGCTCGCTGATTCCATCAGTGCCATGCGAAAGCGAAAAGAGGTGATATGGTTATTACAATTATGCCGGTGATCACAGAGGTGGACCCTTGGCTGCTTTGTTTAATTTGGGTTTCAGTAACTTCAATCAACCTTGAAAGCATGCAAGGCTGCACTGAGGCGACAAAGAAGAGGGATTATTAACTTAGATTGGGTTTTAGACAGCGCCCAGAATGTAATTATAATCTGTTGTGTCAAGGCACTTCTAGGACACATTTTCAGTGTTTCTGTGCCTCACTCTGCCATACTGATACTAATACACATTGTATATATTTCAGGAAATAGCGATGAAGTTGCGTGAAATCGAAAAAAGCATAGAGCAACAAGAAAAGGTGATCACAGTGATGCAAGAACAGATCTGTGCTGACTACGTCGCTTTGAGGTCTCAGACACTGGCGCTCGCCACCCAGCAGAGTCAGGACCGGGTGGCAAATGCCAAAGCCAGACTGGACCATTATACTCAGCAGGGAAACGATGGCCTTCTCCAGTTCAGACACACACTGGCGCAGCTGCAGAGCCAGTTCAACATGGTCCGGACTGCGTGGATTAATTTGGTGAAGCATCATTCTATACAGATGATAGATTATCTGCAATTCTGAGTCATTCAACATGCAGTCAGTGATGTTACTGATGGTGAATGCTTATGGGAAGCAAAAAAGATGGCACTTTGATTTGTTTCACCATCTTCTGAAAAGATCTAAGGAATGTGGTGCCTATCCAGTTTCGCCCATTAATATTCTGTCCATTCAAACCCCAGCTGATCAAAGACGTCTGTGTTGGCAGGAGTTGAAATTTGACCATATTCGACGCAAGGCTGCAAAGCGGTGCCAGACTCTGTAAGAGATTTCTTTTGTTCATCGGATGAACTTGTGGCTCCAGAGGACACTGTGAGCGCTGCTGGAAAAGGTGTGTTAATTCATAAAACATTAGGACTCTAGTTCAGTGCGTGGAGATCCTGCTAAATGCAGTCTTTCCTGTCCTTGGCGACACATGATGACTTTTCATGTTTCATCTCCCTCCCACAGATTCCAGACTGTTTTAACACTCTGATGTCCATTTCTAAGGAATTAAACAGGAAGAAACAATAAAAACAATCCAATTTCATTGTACCTTGTATGAAACATTATTTTCTATACCATAAATTATTGTAAATTAAAATATTAGACTCTGCATGGTCTGGTCTATTTCTAGGGATTATGTGAATTATAAATAATTCCCCAGTTCTGTTTTAAGAAGATTTTATTGTGTATATACGGGTTAAGGTTCATTGTGTGTTCTAGGTAATGTAGCACTTCACAACACAGCAGTATTGTAAGGACAACCATCATTTCACCAAACCAATGATTTCTTTAGAAGCAGTTACATACTGAACATCAATTCATATTTTCATGAAATCACCATTGTCAGATTTGATCATTCACAGAGTGAATTCAAAAGGTATTACTGCGGATATTACAATTGAAATGTTATCTAAATGGTTGCACTTTTACATTATAGTGTGATATCCAATCAGATTTTTTTTAGTGTGCACATACAACATCACTTCACAAGACAAGAGCCTTTACATTTTCCCACTATTATGAAGAGTGTTTGTCGTACAAATTAAAATCACGTAACACTGTCCTTTTTTCCCCCCTCCATTGGCACTGCTAAACAGTGTCTTTGGTAGTCTACAAACCACTCTTGAATGCTACTCCATGTGAGACACATGCAACCTTAAGAATAACTTCAGGATTGTAAAAATAACAGAAAGTGACATTCTCCTCTGAAAACCACACCTTGACCTGCATTGAAATGTATGGTATTGTTCAACATACTAAACATATAAATATAATGAAGCCAAAGGCCAGTTCATGGACCAAACTGACACAGCAACATCTGAAGACCGGTTTCAGAACACAGTGACACATCAGCCTACAGTACAGTATATAGCTTACTTTCTCCATTGGTTTCTATAGTACAGCTAACATACATACAATACATTCATAAATGAAACGTACAACAAATTCACTTAACTTAAGTCCATCTCACGTGTTGACATATTAAAATTTAAAGTAATAAAAGGCAAAATGTAGGCCTAAATAAGTAAGGCGAGTGTGTCGTGTGTATGTATGAATGTATCTTTTCAATCTGAAGTACTTATAACAATTATGATGACACTAATATTAAGCTTATAATAATAATAATATTAATTTAAAAAATCTCCATTCCACCATGATAGAGAGCAGCATAACAGTTAGTGCTAAAGAATCAAGTTCCAGTTTCTCCTCATTAGACATTTCTCGTTCCCAAAACCTGGCTGGACACATTAAAACTCAGCGCAATGTTGCTGTTAATTTATGCAACATGAGCAAAATGCAAAATTGAAATAGTTAATAAAAATGACTGACCATATTTAAAATGTAAATACATTCTGTGATTACTTTGCCATACGTTATTGTACAAAATAATAACAGAATGTCCTGAAAACAAGAGCTGGACAACAATCGACAGTAAAAGTCAAGTTGAAAACAAATCCTGTACCACAGTCACCTGTGATGAGCTTGTGCTCCTCTCTGGTCTCGGTCTCCATTTGGTCTTCATGCAAGGCTACAGTGCCAACTCCTAGCGGTCCCGTCCCAGCCAGCCGCCTGTCTTCACAGGTAGGGATACTGGTTGAGTTTACGCTGGTAGTTGGCACTGGAGCGGTGGAAAGCTTGTCCTCCCAGCTGCTGCTGCTGCTGTTGCTGCTGCTGTGGGTGGTGGTGGCTGTATTGTCCCGGAGCAGGACCCCCCAGGGTCAAGCTGCCGTTCTTCTGGAGCAGCCCTAGGGAGGAGTAAGCACCGCTGGCTCTGCCGTGGCGGGACGAGCCCCCTTGCATCTGGTCCACGGCTTGGGACACGGAGGCCAGGGCGGCGGACGCCGGGTAGGCGTACAGGTTCGGGGTGGAGCTGAAGAGAGAGGTCTCGTGAAGCCGGTAGGACGAGTGGGAGGAGACAGGAGGGGGGTACGTCGGCTGCCTCCTCAGGGAACTACTGCTTCCTGTTTGGTCATGCGATGATGACATCACGGACTGTTGCACCTGAAACAGCACAGAACATCAGCCTGGTTAAAGCATGCCTTCTGAAATATGTTTCAAAACTTTGCCGCCAATCCCAGCCATTCTCTACACCGTTACCTGGCTCAGGTTGAGAGGCTGAGATCTGCTGGACGCAGCCCGCTGATGCCGATCAGTGCTGGAGTCTCCTGACCGACTCGACTGCTGAGCTGACGCCTTCTTGGACTTCCCAGAGCCACTTGTAGCTTGATCCACTATTGCACAAGCAGAGAATATGGTCAGCATTCAGAGTTTAGTTCACAGCAGTTGGAGGTGAGATGAAGGATGGAGAATGGGTCAGCGACATTTCAGTTAAAAGCTTTTCCTTGTCAGCTTGGCCACTGAGCCTATTATAAGCGCATTTATCATTATGGGTAGTATGTCCTTGAGGTGTAGTGTCATTATGGCAAATTATAATGGATCCACTTTGGTTGTTTAATGTAACCGAAAACCATTCATCTAAAATAAATTCAATATGTCAACATTTATCATGATTAACAACACGGCACTCAGTAGAGTGAAGGTCGCAGCTTGAAGTTAGGTCCCCATTTGTTATTAGCTATGCCCCCTGTTGTCATAGGACACACCCCTTTTAGCCAATCAGCAGGGACCACCTTGACTCATGACCAACCTCCCCGCCGGGTTCAATGATGTTACATGAATGCTTTTGGAAAATACAGCCCGCTTTGTGCTAGGCCCCACCCATTGAGCTCTATTTATCTCTTTGTGGACCTGGTGCTGCCGGGGCTTTGTGGGTTGTGCTCTCCCCAGGCTGGCTCTTTACAGAGGGCATGATGATGGCCAGAGACTTGACGGGCTGTGAGCTGGCCTTGGGGCTCAGGGGGCTGCTGGTGGAGGAGTCAGAGTCATGGGAGTCATGCACCGTCACACAGCTGATCACGTTGGTCCTCTGGCTCGTCCCAGAGCTTCGAGAGGGGAAAAGGGGGAGGAGAAAAGATTGCTTTCAGCCACTCATGATATAAAACCTTTTCACAACCACCAGGGAACAGTCTTGTCCTTAAATTGTAAAATGTCCCAGATGGTCTAATTTACTGTTGCTTCCTGTGCTATAAAAGTCTAGAGTGAGAAACACACTCACCAGGCAGCTGGGAACTTCCTGTCATCCTCATCCTCTGAGTCACTGTGGATGGTGATGATGCTGACAGCGGGGCTCGGGGTGTCGGAGATGACGATCGGCTGAGACTGATCGCCAGCCAAGGTGGGAGAGTTGTGGACCACGGTGGCAGCCGACTGCAGCGATGACACAGGCCTAAAAAGGGGAGCAGCACCCACAGATGTTCAGAGGGCTGCAGATACAAAATCTAACGGACTACTTTCGGCGAGTCCTCAATAGTGTGATGGGAAAATGGACACAGAAGCCAAAACTCTGACGACTTTTAAATCAAAACAAAAAACTTTTATATTCTGCAGTGCCTATCCTGCTCTGTAATGAAACTTTTGTTTGAACTGCTTCTTTTAAAATTTAACTTTCCTTTCAATCTCTTCATTTTACAGTATTATTATTCTGCAAAACACTCTGAATTGCTGCTGTACCTTTGTGCTTTCTAATAGACATTTTTCAAGCAGACATTTTGACATGAAATAGCAGGTAAACGCAGGTGTTGCTAATGACATTAATTAAGGTTCTGTTCCATTTGGGTCTAATAGAGACAGGGTCCTGCTATTGTTCATGCTGGCTCACTGGAAAGACTCTGTCATTAGTAACACCTGTGTTCACCTGCTATTTTATGTCAAAATGGTTGCTGTGAAAAAGGTTTATTTTGTATCATTCTATTCTACATACAGTACATTCATTTTATTGTATTTTTATTATTCTGTAAAGCACTTGGCCTCTGTGTGTAAAATGTACTATATAAATAAAGCTGCCTTGCCTACATTTCATTTTCTTCCCTGTTGTGTTTTACGTGCACCCAAGAGAATCTCACAATGAACAAATGAGGTGAACGTATAGAACCTGACAATGATACCTGGCTCTGCTGTCAGCGTGACGCGCCTTGGACCTCTTGCCCTGTTGAGATCGAGAGTGAGCTGCCCCTGAGTTGTGGCTCTGGGAAGCGGCATGCCGGCCCACGCCAGAGTCCTGCTGGCTGAGGCCGTCGTACTGGCTGCCATGGCGACCCCTAGGGAAGGGGAAAAAAACAACACTCACTCCCCTTGAACTGTGTCAACAGGTTACTGATATTATCTCTTGATCGATCCCGTGTCCTCACACTGCGTCTAAAAGCATGGATTATGGTCACACTAATGTAATGTGCAGCTCCATTTTAGCCATGAGGAAGAACTCACCTCCAGCTGGAAGTTTGCTGGCTGTCAGAGATGGGGGCACCCATGGGTGAGTCAGGAACGACGGCCTGCCCAGGATTGTGGATGGCCATGCCTGGCATCTGCTGCCATGTGGAAGGGATGAGGATCTGCTGGGTGCCTGCTGGCCAGCCCTGCTGTATGCACACACACACACACACACACACACACATACATGTACATGTGAGAAAAAATTACACAGACTAGATTTCACTTTGTTCAATTTCGTAAATTGTGAACTTAAAGGAACAGTTCACCCAAAAATGAAATTTTGTCACTATTCACCGCCATGGCAGCCAAATAACAGGTCAAGTGCCTTTATCCATACAACACACAGGGAGGTAGCTAGTGCAACTCCATAGCAGGCCTCTTCAAAACAGCAGAAGTCACTGGGTAGTGCTTTTTAGAGTTCCAAAAATGTCAAAAAATGACGACAGAATTACTCCAAACAGCTTGTGCATGGAGGTCCAAGTCTTTCGAAGCTAAATGATCGCATCCTAAATGTAAAAGACCTATCTTAGATCTTCGCTATAGCCTTTCATAGCAAGACAGTTCATTCTAATACATGCCCAAGCTTTGTGCATCTACGTTCTTCCTGAAACTCTAAAAAGCAGCACCTACTGGCTTTTGGAGAAGGCTGCTACAGAGTCAAGCTAGCTAGCTCTCTGTGTGTTGTATAGACAAAGACACTTCACCTGTATTTCAAATGGCTCAAAGGTGATTGCATAACAACAAAATTTTCATTCTTGGGTAAACTTTTTCTTTAAACTTCAGCAGTGACACGATGAAAAAGGTGGTACAAAGAGTGCAGTGTAAGTCATGATCAGGTTGACCATGGCAGAACACAAGTTGGCGACAGTTTCATAGAGAGCCGCATTAAAAGATAAGGTGTGAAGGGCACATGCTGTGTGTAGACATCTGCAAAGGCTCACTGTCTACCACTGTCATACATGAAAACCAACAGACATCCAGCATGCCCCCAACGGAGAAAAATGCACCAAGTACGCAGCTGCACGTTCACTTCAGATTTCAGAAACAACACTGACACATTAATAGGCTGAACAAAACTCGAGATGATGCCGCATGGCCACCACCTGGGTCTTGGTTGCAAACCTATTCCTGTGCAGAGAGAAATGCGTTAGTTGCTGCTGAGGAGGAAACGTGCCAGAACAGGCTCTCAGAAGGGCAGGAAGAAAACAACACTTCATTCAGGTTCTCAAGCCTCCGATACCAAGCGGACATGCTGTGGAGTCCTCGGTCCTGAGGAACAGAGAGGGGGTCCAGTTACAAGTCAGCCAACCTGAAACTGAAAAAAGTCTGTTAGTTTGAGATAAGGGCAGGGAAGGAATGAAGCTGCCAAAGCCCGTCTCTGCTGCAAGGACACTTTATACTGCATTTTTAACACAATAATGGCAGAAAAGGTTCTCAAAGCTGGGTTCATCATTGCTGTGTGGCCAAGCTTTGTCCAAACCCACATAACTTTATTTCAAATTCTAGTAGAGATCCCGAGGTTTCCAAAGATATAAAATATGTCCTGCTGAATTACAGGGAAAAGCGTATGAATAACACATAAGACATCTAGATGTTTTCTATTTAATGTAACAGTGCAGCCATAAAACCATGGTGTCTTGGTTTGAATATTTCACTCAAGTGTGATGTAGCTTCAATAAAGTGCTGCAACCAGTGGATACAGAATATGTATGTGACATTTTGCAAAATGGAAAATATGTTTTTTGTTTGTTAGTTTGTTTTGTTTTGTTTTTTTAACTTTGAAAATCAGGTATTAAGCAGGTATCTGATTTACAAATGGCTGCATGTCATAGGCCATTAACTAGTGAGCACAACATTATAATTTACGCTACGCACTGCCTTTTTATTAAACTTTTTTGATAACTCATATTGGGTTTGAACCAAAATAAATCATCAGCTGAGATACAGACTTTGGACACCATCTTAATATAATACCAAATGGCTACAGGCTATGTTTTAAGTCTTGTCATTACTCTGCATTACACTGCATGTAAACACTCTTTTCTTTGGACGTGGAGAAAAAAGGAGCTACAAGAAGCTGCAAGCAAAAAGCGCAAACCAGACTGGTGAGTTGCACATGCGTCCCATGCTCTGCTGCACACTCCTGAAATATGTATGATAGATAAAAGGACAGAGAGAAGAGAAAAGGGAAAAAATGGAACCGAGGTAGCCGGTAGTCGTCATGATGGTGTTTTACCAGCATGGAGGCATTCTGATCCAGTAAGCTGCCAGGGCTTCCAGCCCCACAGCCCAGTGCCAGAGGGACCGAGCCTAAGGGTGGCATTCCTGCCACTGGGGCGTACAGGCTGGCTACCATCAGGGGGTTGAAGGATGCCTGGGAGGAGGTGTGAAGGGGGCATGGAGGTGTTACACAAATGAACAGGTAGGTGCAAGTTGAGAGATGACGTTTGGAGCAACCCTGCTCCACATTTTACTGAATATCAAGGAAGAGAGAGGCAATTAACATGGTGGATCTTACATTTGCTACAGGGCAGGTCACACGGGATATTCAAATTTACAGTGAGTGAATAGCAGGCTCTCAGGTGACACAACACATCCTCTGGCAGCCATACTGGAGATCCACAGTTCTTGGCAGCAATAAATATGAACAGCTGGCTGAGTGTCTAAATGTAAAATCTGACAGTCTCAACAAATGAAACAGACATGGTTAATCTGTGCAGTTTTTTTTTTTTTAGTGGGAACTGATCATTTTACCACTGACAGCCAACGTCTGAGTGATTTAGTGTCGCTTAGGTTAACTGACTCTCCTCAACCTAAAACTTGTAACTAGAATAAAACTCTTTTTTATTTATTTGAGAGCATTTCCTTAGTACATTACAGGGCATTTTTCCAAAAGAAATCTTAAGCAAACTGCTAAAGAAAATATTTCATATAAGGTGCTCCATGCAACACAGTATCACAGTAGCCTAAATTTAGACACAAATCTACATCATCACACCATTCACTTTTACTTATGACTTTACTGAATTCATGCACACCTACAACTATCTTTTTTCAAGAACTTCTCTTTCTGTGCTTGCTGTTGTTATATATTAAGTCATTATTTGTGCATTTGTCCAGCTCTCCAATGGACCTTCATAATGACACCAGCTGCGGCTGCCAGGTGATTCATGACCCAACTGTAAAGCCTCTAAACACCAGAATAGACCTTTTTTTTTTACACAAAATAGCAGGTCAACACAGGTGTTACTAATGATATTAATGAAGGTTCTGTTCCATTGAAGTGTGGCAGTGAGACCACATGAAAAATAGCAGGACCCTGGCTCTGTTAGCCCTGAACTGAATGGAACTTTAATTAATGTTATTAATAACACCTGTGCTTACCCTACTATTTAATGTCAAAATGGCTGCTGTGAAAAAGGTCTGTACGTGTGGACACTAAAGTTTTTGTTATACTTTCAACATGTGCACTGATGTACATATAGTGTGGAGAGGAGGATTTTTTTTTCACCTGTATGACAGTAAATCCACAACATACATAACCAAGCACGCATACAGTAGACAGTGGTCATGCAGTGGGTCCTACCTGTGCCAGCATGCCAGGCTGGATGTGCAGAGGCTGAGAGGACTGGTTCTGAGGAACTAAGGGCACAGAGTTGTCCATCCTCACCGGGTAGCCAGAGTGCTTATTGGACGTTTGAAGGCCTGCAGGGAAGAGATGGAGGCAGAGTGCACTGTGTCAAATATGCAGTGGTCAACATCAGAAAATTGGGATTCTCATATTAGCTGAACCAAGGCAAGTTGTTCCATATTGTTTGTCTTTTGTTTGTCTTGAATGTGAAGGAGTTTTAAATAAAGAAAATAGTACTGTAGACATATTTTTATTTGAGTTACTACTGTCCACTCTAGCATCGGTGAATGCTTTAACAACTGAAATGTCTACACTCTGCAAGCTAAATATAAAAAGAGGTTTTTGTTTCTTTCAAGGAATACTACACAAAGACCTTGCATGCTCACCCTGGATGGTGGGCGGGCAAACTATGAGTGTTTGTTGGAAGGGCTCGGTCTGGGCACAGAGCTGGGTGGGTCTGGTCTGCAGGGGCACGCTCTGCTGGGCCAGGCCTGGGATGTTGATGGTGGCCTGCTGGTAGAGGCCAGGCTGGTAGTTCAACAGCGGGACGTTACTGCTCAGGGACAGGGACTGGCCACCTGTAGAGGCCATCTGGAAGAGACACCGTTCAGACAGCGGGACGTCACATTACACTGTTTGATGAGTGGAAAAAATAGCTAGCTCGAGCTGATAAGCGAAACTCTCCTGATCTCATACGTCACGTAGCTACTGATAGAACCTGTCATACCTGAAAATACAAGGAAAGGCAGATGGCACAAAATAACTCGGAGGCAAATATGCATGAAGGAGAGTGAATTTTTCACCTGGTTGTGCTGGTTTAGTTGGCTACTGAAGGTTACAGTGAGGTTGGTGGCTGCACTGGGGGTGTTGTTGCTGGCAAACAAATTTTTGCCGTTCTCAAAGGCGCTGCATCTGCGTTTGCATATATCCATATTTTGGAAGCAGGACTTCACACTGTAAAAGGAAAGCAAAGGCCAAAATGTAGGTATAGTGGGTCAAGACAGGAACACAGATGGAAATTAAATGTAATGCTAAACCCCAGCTTCTATGGGTACTAATCATCATCGCTGTAGTTTCAGACGAAGCCTAAATGCGGCGCCATGCATTGATCATCTCTGAAAAGCCTCCTGTGTTCCACTCACTGTGAGCTGTGAGGGAAGTGCAGCAGGTGGGTCATGGTGACAAACGGGTGGTTGAGGGTCTTCATGGGCGTGATGCGCTTGTCTGCGTCCAGCGTCAGCATCTTCTTCAGCAGGTCTATGAACTCCCGTCTGTCAGCCTTCTCTGCCAATATGTCCGTCCCCTCCAGGCTCGTCATGTTCACCTGCAGTCAGACAGTGCATACATATAGAAATCTTTGGACTTAGCTTGCCCACCATACAAGAGGGAAAAAAATGAAGCATCAGCTCAAGCAGCAATGTAACCGCTTAGAAGTCAGTGGCAGGATTTAATAAAAAATTGAACGGTGACCTCCTCACCTGCATCATATCATCTAGACAGTTGAAGATGTATTTCCTCGCCTCCTTTGACTTTATCCCCATCTCTGCCTCATGCTCTGCAGGTGTCTGCAGAAAATAAATAAATAAATATAGCGAGACCTTGGTGCAGCGATGTCGGCTTCTATCAGAATGTCCCAGAAATTAAGCGGTGCTGATTTCATTGGCTCATCCTTGAAAAGTCACCTACTTTGAGTCTCCAGAGAGGATAGCTCGAGTCGGGGCCTCTGTTGAAAAAGCGGCTGGTCTTTGTTCCTGCACTCAGCAAATACTCTGCAGGAAGGCCCTGCGTCTGGGAAATGTAGCGAATCTAGCAGAGCCAAGGACAAACACAACATCAGTTGTCAGTTGCTCATATATGGCAAATGTGAGCTTTGTGCTCACTAGCAGTTTATAGCATTCTGTAAATGGCTGAGGCTTCTATTAGTCGTAACAACATTTTGTTTGCAACCACCTACAAGCTGATTTTGACAAAAGATTTAAACATTAATCTCTTCATCCGATCACAAAGTCTCACCCAAACTGCATGATAAAATGTAACCCTTGTGTCTATGAAATTCAAACAATCTGGAAGGTTTCATTTATTCACCTACACTGTCAAATCACCCCAACTACTAAAGTTTTTGGAATTGGTCCATTATTGAGCGAGAACACTGTAATGTTTATATCAAAAAAATATATATATGCATATTATACACAGTATGTTACCATATCTATTGAGAGGCAAATAAATGCAAATAGTGGATGGCATCCTTGTCCCACTAGAGGTATGTGAGATAGTGATGCAGCTGACCTGATCATACTCCGAGGCACCAGGATAGAGAGGCCATCCCAAGAACAGCTCAGCAATGACACATCCTAAAGACCACATGTCGATCGCTTCACAGAAAGGAAGGCCCAGAATGATCTCTGGTGCTCTGCAAAAACATCAGATTTGACCAATGACAAGACTGCAGCAAGTAAACTACATATTTACCTACAGTGCCAATTGTTTCAAATACAATGCCATAGTCTCTGCATATAGCCCGCAATGTCTCAGTGTCTAGATGGCTCTTATAGTACCCACCTGTAGTACCGTGATTGCAGATAGGTGGAGCAAACCGCTTTGGACACATGGCTGGCCGAGCCGAAATCGATGACTTTCACTCTGTACGGCTGCCTCAAAGGGTCCACCAGCATAATGTTTTCAGGCTTGAGGTCGGCATGGATCAAGCCCAGGCTTTTCAGCTTCATCAGCGCCGTGGCCACCTGCTGCAGGACGGGCCGTATGGACTTGAGCAGCAGGGGGCTGAACTTGCTGTGCTTCAGGAAGTCGTAAAGGTTCTGCTCCAGCATCTCGAACACAAGGCACGTGTGGTTCTTGTGCTGGAAACACTCGTACGAGCGGACGAAGTTGAACTCGTCGGCGTTCTCTGTGCTCAGCCTGCTGAGGATGCTCACCTACGGGGGGGAGAAACAAGATGGGAGATCAGGCTTAGTTATTTTTAATTATTTCACTAATAATGTAAAAGTCCATAGTGATATTTTTTATCAAAGAAGATAGCAGCTTTGCATCTGCATTTGTATAACCAAACGCAGCTGCAGTATTGATACAGCTATCATGATATTGTTTTTCACAATACTGTAACGATTCTCTAGCCCCTTGTATCAATAAGTATCGTTTATGTACTGTACTTCATTTTCATGTGATATTATGACATCTACCTTTTAGTGCAGTGTATTGTGTTCATCCGAATCACATAAAATGTTGTAAATGTCATCAGTCTACCCAGGTGTTATGCATTTTGTTGCATTTTAAGCTCGATTTATACATTTTCAGTCATTTCTGTAAATTATTATTATTATGTACTTTAATACAAATCGTATTATGACTCGTGTATCGTGATATGTATTGTATCGTGATGACCTTGCCAATACCCAGCCTTATAAGAAAATCCCTGGTATTTCTGTACTTTTCAACATACTCACTTCAATTTGACCTTGCCGAGCATACGAGGGATGGTTCTTCAAGATTTTAATGGCCACGATCTCGTTTGTGCCGCGCTTCCAGCATTTCGCCACCTGGCCGAAGGTGCCACGACCCAGGAACTCGAGCACCTCGTAGCTGTTGGACACCGAGCACAGAATCTCATGCTGCACCAGCTGGTAGTCGCCCTCGCTGTGGGAGTTGCTGCTCTTGGTGGTAGAAGTGGAATGTGCTATGGACTGTGCTGTGGTGGTTCCCCCTCCGCCGCCGGTGCGGTTCGACACCACGGGGGCCGACAGCTCCTCCAGTATCTGCACGCTGTCGCTGCTGTCCACCTCCTCGCTCTTCCTCTTCAGGCTGTACTGCTTGTGGTAGAGGTCG
>OMKZ01014818.1:12048-32166 GCA_900302535.1 Neoniphon sammara | reverse complement strand
TAAATAAAAGTCAAAAATAAATGTACTCTCCCCCGAGCACTCAGTGTATTATCTGATTATTATATAGGCTATGTCCAATATATTGTATTGTCTATAAGTTATGCTGGTAGCAAGTAATGATATTTGGTAGTAAGTTGCCTAATTCAGGTAAAATAATGTTCAATTGTTTTATATTTTGGGTCTAATATGGCATTGTATTTGGTTTCTAATAAGACTATAATTTGGTAAAAATGACAATTGTGTTAGTTTGCGGTCTAATTTGGGACATATTATTTCTAATTTCTGTCAAATTTGACAAAAAATATAAACTAATTATGTCTAATTAGTGTACCGTAAAATGAAGTGTTACCAGCAGAGTTATAATTACTTAATGAGTGACCCAACCTTTTGTTATACAAGAAAATACTATCCTCCAGGCATGTGCATAATCAATCTGATGGCTTTACTTATGATTCATACATATTCTTTGAAAACCTTGCAATTGCAGTTTTAGTCATTTGTCTTATGGAGTCCTTTATGTGCAGACCAAATTTCATGACCTGAGGATCCATTTACATCCCAAAATTTAAAAATGAATGGTTATTGAAAATGACCATTCAATTTTTTTTTTCAATAGAGATTTCAGGTTTTGTTTCTATAACAAACACATTTTAAGGTGAGGACTAAGGTTAATCCAAAATGTTTTTGAGATTGACTCAAATAAATCACCCTTTAGATATGGACTTCCATAATGTTTTCTCAGTACATATGTTTAGACACAATTATGTATGGATGGCTCTTCCATCTGTCAAGTCTGGACACAGATATGTTCCTATCTGTACACATGATGTGTGTACACTTGTACGCTTGCGCATCTACTGTCTTAATCTAATAATGTGGAGAGCCAGCACTGTACATTTTGCATACCTCAAATATATATTGAAACTTATACATCTGTAAACAATAAACATAACCTGTAAATGTGTCAGTGAAGGTTGTGTTCTATTCTTATTCATATCCAATTCTCTGTTGCTGCTTGCAATAATCCATTTTCAATTTTCTTCCAATTTAAAATTTAATATAATACAATCTAATTCAGATATAACCAATTTTAAGATATCTTATTAAGAGATAAATATGAAGTCTTGGAGTAAAACTGAAATTGCACCATGTGCCTTTGTTTTTCAGTCATGTTCTCTAGAATACAAATTACTGTACAACCTGATAGTTTGATTGTCTGCCTGTTTATATTGTTTATGCCTCTTTATTTGTTTCTTTCAAAATGTCAATTTCCTGCTCTGTTAGATTAATACCTGACACACAATATTAAATAATCATTCATTTTTGTTTACTGGTTTTGATTTTTGCAAGCATATCAGCTGTACATGCTGCAGAGCCTGTGCTAATATATTCCCCTGGCCCACAGTGGGGGTTCAGTCATTCAGAAATGGACACTGCTCCCCCTCCCCATGCCGTTTCCATTTGCAAAAACCAGGAAATATCAATCACGTTCCTCATACATCCACCTCTCTGGGGGCCTCAGCTCTTGTGGGACATCATTAAAGCTGGGAAGATGTTTGTAATCACACTAAGGAAACAATAATGTCCAGGCCTGAAATACGATACATTGGAGAGATGTGTATAAAAACCACATGGTTGCAGAGGTCTTCTGTTAACACTGGACTAGGCAACTTTGCATGCTGGCAGCTCCAAACATTGGTCGGTCCAGTTTTCTCTTGATGGAGTGCTCATATTTTGCTGCTTTGGAGACAGTTTTTTTTCACTCTGAAATTTTTATTCATCACTCCCTGCGGGTGGAGAAGCTTTCACACTCAATGCCATTCATTTGATAAAACAGGCTGATTCTACAGGGTAGATGGGAAGCTCTACTGATCTGCAGCCCCACTTTGTGATTTACGCTAGATCCTGCAGCTTTAAGTGATAAAAAGTCAAAAGTCAGAACTCAAAGATCAATACAAGAAAACTACTGTGGAGCTAAAAGTAGCGATTGCTATACTGTGATTGCATTTTGTTATTTCATGTCAAATGCCAGCTGGCTGGATGTCTTACACAAAATGCAGTACAATGGAATGGAATACAATGTAGTACAATGCAATGCAGCATAGTACAATACAGCACAACAAAACACAAATACACAAACAGAATGTAACACAGCACATAGTAACAGGGTCATTCATCACATACAAATTGGGTTGTAACACTGCAATTAAATATTATATTATAAATAAAAATTATTGTTAAGTTAATGCAGATATTTTGGGCAATGCAAGTCTTGTATAGCTCATGTCCTACAAGAAGAAAACTAAATTAAGGACACAGATACCTCCTTTTCTAAATATTTTGCTTATATTATAGTCATCCATCTCAGACTGTGTAGGCATTCAAAACAAATTTGGTACTTCACATGATTTTATAGGAGCAGATACTTTAATATATAGCAACATATATAGTATTTTTATTTTTTTCAAATAGAAATTTTGTTTAAAAAATATGGCAGCTTCAGGATCAATATTATATTTATAGATGGTCATTATAGATTATCATATTATCACTATCATCCATTATCATATATTTAAGATATGGATGGTCAACTAAATCAATTACTTTTACATCAAGTCAATGTCTGAAAGGGACTGTGGATCAGTCCTGGTCCATCTATTCTTCTTGTTCATCTGTCATGCACAAAATCTCAGAGGCCATCAATGAGATGCTGATAAAAAAAATTTGATATAATGGAAGTGTTAGGAATCATTAATCCTTAATGGTATTTTTAAAATTACAGTGACTGCTGCTGCTGATCAGATTTTTAAGAAAAGCAAGGGAGTGATATGTCTCTTATCTATGGCTCTGTTCTATCACATGCAAAGGCAGGTTTTTAATGGTACATCATTTGTTGTCATTAAGCCAGTATTATAAAGGCACATGCATTCATTTGTTCACTCCAGCAGTTAATGCCACTATTAAAGATTTATGTAGCACGATAAAGCATTGTACAATAACCCAGCAGAGACCAGACACGGCCTGTGCAGAATCCTCTCGTGAGTCAGTGCTGCTGCTGTAAATGATACCATCCATTTTCATTATAAGTCTAAAATGAGGGCTGTAGACCAAGTTTCCACTTTGTGTTGTAGAAGTTGTAGAACTTTGTCGATGAATGTTACTTATCCTGCGTTGGATACACTGCTTTTATACATTAATTTCATGACTGCCACATTGCAGGGAGGCATGGAGGGTTGCGAAATACTGAGCCAGGATTTACCTGCGAAATATCTGAGTACTGATCCAGGATCGCTGGCTGAATCACACCATATAAACTTTATAGGCAAACTACTCTCAGATCATAGTCCAGATTTTCTATGAGGAGTGAGCATAATAGATGAGAGGATATATTATTCAAGCTAGTGTGCCTATTTTGTCATTTACATCATATTTTTTTTCCTTTTATTAATGCATTCAGGGCATCTAAAATAGATAGTACAGTCCAGAAAGTTGGTTTTAAAGTCAGAAATCTCAGCATCTGGCAAACTAAGTACTCACCGAGGCAATGGTGCTGATCAACAACTTATTCAAACCCCTGCAGATGCACAGTATTATGGTCGTTTTGTCCCACAGCTCACAAGGAAAGCTTAGTTCACGCACCTTTATTGCTTGCAGACTACATGCTCAGTGATGTAAGGGAACATCTGTAAAAAATAAAGAGCTATTGTCAAAAACAGGTTTACTTTTATGTACTTCATCTATTTGACAAAAAAAATAATACATTAGAAATCAGCCCAAGGTAGATTTGAGAAACCTCTGCAAAACAGTTTCATAATTCAGGTAGTGTATGACAGATTTACAATTAGTCTCATGGCACATTCATCAAGCAGAGTTGGAGCATAGGTTATGTGTTACCAGATCACAGATAGACAAAAGGCTTCATCAAGTCCAGATTTTCTATTCCCGGCCAAATTTCAATTTCACCATCAGGCTTCACCCACGCTCTGTCACTAATCATTGTGACATTTTGTGTTATGACCGTTGGAGAAACCGAAGCATCAAATTGAGACCAGACTTAATGTATCACATTCAGACAGAGCATTTTTTCTTGGATTCTTTCTGGAACTTGTGCATGAGTGGCAAACTCATAAACTAATACACATTTGGTACTCTGATCACACTACTTCTTTTGAATATTTATTTTTGTTCAGGCAAAGTGGATATACATGCTCTTTTACCGCAGTGCATTGCTTCACAATCATAAAACATACATACACCAGTTGAAACCACATTCCTCCACTGAGAGGCTCTGCTGGTGTCTTGGTCCAACCTTGACACTGCTTGTTTTGGGAGGGAAGAGCACTTATCATTCACTTGCCCACCCACGTTTTCGTCTGCAGTTCCAGAGACTTGAAATAGTGACGTCACAAGCTCAGTTCTCAGAACCTATATCATTTGGGCCTAGTCTGGTAGAATAAGTTTAAATAAGTCTGTAGATTTGAAAATCACTTCTGAAAAATATAAATGATCAAATATTGAAGTTTTGCTGCTGGTTTTATAATCATAGTGCAGGGGTTTGTCATTACATAGTGGCACCTTCTTGCCCACATCTGTCCAGTAATTATGTCTAGGCAGAGGAAGATGAGTTACAGTCCAGCTCTTTTACTTTGAGATAAAAGGCCATGCTGAGTAGAAACATGCGTGAGATGAAGTGGACAGAAACCTGGCAGGTCATCCTCTTCAGCCCTAATCCTCCTTAATCCCAGCCTCCACAGGTCCAGCTCACCGCTTCAACAAACATCATTCCAGATGGGCTGCGTGTAAGAGGCAGTGAGTGCCTTCGTAAGAACAACAGACAGAAAAACCTGAACAGTCAAGCACACAGCCCAGTTTAATTCTTCAAGGTTCTCCCATTGGTGAGAATATGCCACTCACCACCTATATCTACCACACCATATAATTTACCCTCATTTATATGACCGTTGAACACTTTGTTGTGCCAACACTCCAAAGGAAAAGAGAGCATCACAGGCAACATAAGCCTTCCTTCTTTTATCTTCTACATCTTCTAAAAGACAGACCAGTATTGCACCTTTTAATCTCATCAAAATATTCTTCAACGTCTCATCCCTGCTTCTCTGAACAACGAAGCCCCAAGGGCGATGTTAATTCATAGTGTTGAGAGTCAGATGAGCACGGCCTGGACACTGTTCTCACATTACTCAACTCTAGTTGAAACATGAGGCAATGATGAGTAAAGGGCAAGGAGAGGAGCCAAGGAAAAAGGTTGATGAAGGGATGGCATTGATCATAACATGGGTCAGTGTGAAATATTGTGAATTGCATAACCTATAGCTCTGAATTTAGAATTGGCTGATGCAAAAATATATATGCTTAAAATATGTGCATGCTTTTTGGAAATCATACTGATGGAGCACTGTTTACTGTTGCGCTCCTTTATTCTCTCTGTGAACGATGAGCCGATACAAGCAAAAGTAGCCTTTCTCATTCACAGCTGAACTAAAACAAGCAACAACATCCTTGCCAAGCTTTTGTGGTCATTGTCCAGTCCATTTAGCAACGTTTTGCAAACACTAGACTGATCTCATTATTTTTGTTAGCCTGCCAGGTCTTGGCTTTACTATCTATCACACTTGGCCCTGATCTGCCGGGAGTGGTAACGGAAATTACCTACATTTTCAAGAATGCCTCTTCACCACTCAAAATGCCATATTGTAAAAAGTAGAATTTGCTGCTGAGCTCTGGTAAAATACTTAGGTGACACTAAAGGGAAAAACAGCAGCATTTCTCAAAAATTATCTGCCTCAGTGACTGGTGTGACCACCTTTCTGTAGAGCTGTAGTCAAGACCACCTTGGTCAAGTCCAAGTCGATTCCAAGAGCAAGTTCAGTCAAGTTTGGGTCAATCCAGGTCCAAAGAAAGTTGAGACACACTCAAGTCCAAGTCCAGAGCAAATAAAGTCTTAACAGGTAAGAAAATTTTAACATCCAGTAATGGCCAAGACCAAGACAAGTCTGACTCAAAACAGCCAGGAGACGGAGACAAATCCAAGAAAAGTGGTCTTAAGACTGGAACTCAAGACCAAGACTGGACTTGAGTAGCTACCAAAGCTTTGCCTTTAGAGACTGGCTCAGATTGAAAATGCTAATGTGAATCAAAACATCAGAACATCCCAGGGACCTGCGCCAGTCAAAGATCTGTGGTTGAGAAACACTGACATAATGTCCATGACATTCTAATCATCCCGTCATGTCTCATGAGGGAGACAGAAAACCCAGAGGTCCCCTGTCCTTCTTCTCACCAAAGATCATCAACCCCCCCCAAAAAGATGTGAAAGATCCCTTAGCAAAAGTAAATCTTCTTCTACTTTTGGAACTTTAAACATGTGAAATTTACATTTATCCAAATGATAAGCACCATGTCCAAAGTGTAGAAAATTCAGTTTAAAAGATGTTGTGCCACGTGAACCATTCATTTTCCAAAAATACCTTTTTATGCAATTAGAGTATTCCTTAGAAAGTTGCTCCGTGCTGGCACTTATAAAACACAAACATACAGCATTTACAGTAACTGAGTACCACGTCATGATAGGTAAGGTTAGGCAACAAAAACAATTTGGTTAAAGTTTGGATAAGGCTTTCGTATTGGTTGTGATTCACTTAAAGCCTTTAGTGAAAATTACAACTTCACTCAGAGTAGAAAACATTTTCACAGTAATCAGAAATTGAGATTGTAGAGTTGAAGGCAAATGCACATAATCCACCAGCCTTCACACCTCTTCTTTCCACAGAGCTACGTTCAGTGTCAAACTCAACAGAAGCAAACAGAGGCATTTTTGTTGGTGAGGAACATATTTCTGTCAGTTTTCATGTATGGGGCATGTTGTTTGCACTGTAACACAATATGCTTATTTTATGAGCCCACGCTGTTTAAGATCATATCTGCTATATTTTATTTACTCATTTTGTCATAAGCGTTGGAGCAAACAACAAATTTCACATTTAGCTTTGCCAGGCTTGCTCATCGTGATGAAATGATAGCAACACTGCCCATTTTTTTTAATGGACTTGTTTTCCTGATATTGCCAGCACCTTGATTGTTACACACAGCTGTGCACAGGGCACACACACATCTTTGGCTCCTGCATTTAGTCAACTATTTTACAGCATTTCAGACCAAGGTTCTCATCAAGCATCTGCCATAGTTGTCGATTTATAGTAAATCAGTGGCATTACTTCCTGGCATACCAAGCTGTTCAACTGCAATGCAAAACAAGTTACACAATCCCAGAGTACATCAGCATTAGAAATGTTACCTAATGGATAGAAAAATGGAAATAAATAGTAATCAATAACATGTACACAAACGTCATTAAACGCGTCATGCATGAAGAATGCAGGTTACATAGTTGCTATCTGAACTATATATATTTACAGTGTGTGTGTGCAACACTCCTTTTTTTCTGTGAATAGCTGGCATAAATTGATTATATCTACATGTTAGGCATGTACATTTCACCAGCTGTGAGAGCAGCTGGGGGGACGGGAGGAATTCCAGTCACAAGAAAACCTCAGGAGATCCTTTCAAAGCACAAAGTGGTACTTTTGACTTTTGTCGACTCTATGCTTTGGCATCCTGCTGCTCTAGCGCTCGGCGGTTAAAGTGGTATTGATTTGTAATGCTATATTTGTCTGTGGACACTGAAGCCATAACAATGAACTGACCCACTTGTGTTTTGTTTGTATAAGTCCTTCAGAAGACCCGGACCAATCAATGCTGTGGAAAGAGGAATACAAGACCTTTGTTCCAGTGTTGTCTTCACTTCCTTCATAGACTTATTTCTGTTGCATCTTCAATATTTTCAGTGTCTGCTCTTTAAAAGTGATGAATTGACACTCACTGGAGGAATCCATATAATAATTTATTTCATTTTTCCCAGTTCAATCAGTGTATGTCAGCAACTCTCTCCGAAAAGCAAAAAAACAGGAAGCCAAAATTCTCATCTGTCAAATCACAGTGGTTTTCTGTCTGGGGCTGCTCCACTAACATCTGTGCATTTATACAGTGTTTGTCAAAAGTTTGCCCTCAGAAAGAGCTTTAATCCGCACAAAAAGAACCTGGATGCTGAACAAATGACGGCATTTATTCTCTGGAGTCATCTGTGTGTCATCATCCATGGTGACGGCAGGACAAACTCCACTCTCTTGTGTCTGGTTTTGGGACAGAGTTGCAAATATTTACAGATGCAGGTCATTTTGATTTGTTGGCATGAACTCTTCTTTGTGATTATTAACAATTGCAAACAGACCAACATACATGTTGAAATTTACAGCTGTTTACACTGCATATTTTCAAGGTCTGCATTTACTCAGTACAGCTGTAAAAAGTATTTTTAAACCCAGTAATATCAGACCTGCAACCAAATACAACCTTTTAGTGCAGTTTACATTGCTGGCTATGTTGATGGTTAATTGTTCATATGCATGTGATCAATCATCCATCAGTAACATCAACAATTAAACATCAGTATTTCATTAACAATGAAGCACTGATATCAGTTATGAACTTGCATATGTGTGCAATTAAGGGTGCATGCAAGAGTTTAATTACATTACATTATACATTACATTATAATTCAGTGGGAAAAATATTCAGGGCATTTAAAACAAGAAAAATTATCCTGAATGAATCTGTACTTGAGTTTTCTCACCTGGCAGCTGTCTGTCTGTGTTAAAATACTAGGTGTGTTCCTTTAGAGCTCAACAAAAATCCCAAGAAATTGAGACCCATTAGTCTCCTGCTGCCCTTCTTGACCTTTGGTTGCAGAGTTGACAGAGTTGTCAGTGTTATTTGTGGTGTACAAGAGTTTGCGTGAATTCCAAAGGGGTGACAAGATGCAGGCATGCCTGAGGAAAAACTCCACTGAAAAAATCTGTAAAACACACAATCTCCCTGCTTTGACATCAGTAAAGTGAATTAGAGACCAGGCACACATGTGCAAATGATGTGAATTCCTATGCCACTTAGCTTCCATCATTATCAAACTTTAATGAATGATCTATATTTCACATGGGAAATAGCTGTCAGCCAGAAAAATTATTTCTTGTCTAATACATTTTAGGATTTTATTGCATGATGCAAAACATCCAAGCCACATATGCTATTTTCACAGTTTCTCTGACAATTTATCATTCATAGTTTCCCAGCAAAAAAACAAAATTCACCAAACTCAGTCCAAACTAAGTTTGGGTTCTTTTAACAGTCGAATACAGTATGTTTTTCTGGTGAGTATTATTAAAACAAACACTATATATTCAATCAGCAAATTTTATTTTTACGTGAAATAAATTTCAGTATTTTGTTTGAAATAGAATAAAGATGGCTCATAACTTTACTAAGAACCCACACTTTGCTTTATTTTTATGTTTGCAATCCTTTATTTAGAGTATTGGCATCAAATTATGGATCTAATTTACCTTACCTTTTCCTCTAATTTACTTTTGTATCATTTAATAATGGCCTAACCTAATCCACAAGAAACCAGACTAGGGACACATTTTTTTCCACCTGTCATCTTAAAATCCTCTTTTTCCACTGGCACACAGCACCACCTCCCAGTCCCAAGTCCTACTGAAGCAGCATTATAAGGATGACTCATTGCTTTGGAATAGCTGCCTTAAGTGCTGTATAATCTTGAAGGACTTATTTTTTCATTGATATTTGAAATTGGACACTTGACTTTTAATTAATTGAAAGGCCATTAAACTCACTCAAAACAGAAACAACCATGTAGAGAACGACAAACATACTGGTATATATATTTCCAGGTCAGGAAGCACTAATGAAACGACTCTATGGTTTTCCTGTGAAAGCCTGTAATGAAAACACCACTTGGCAAGGAGGCCAAGAATCAGTCTGGTGCTGACAAGAAGTTTGCATTAGAGACTCATTACCAACAGACTCAGTCATCAGAGGCATTTGAGCATTTTCTGCCTGGCTATCATCCCTACTTTTTTTTTTTTTTTAATTAATTTATTTTTTTAGTTCTATGACTCCCTTCCTGTTTTTGCTATAAAAATACTGAATCAGAAAACATTTTTATTACATAATTTTATTGACGGTCTGAACCTTGATATTCTGCACAGTCATAGCTACATGAAACTTATATTGCATAAATGAAACTCACATAAATCATACTATTCACGGCTGATAACTTTGCCTTGTTGGCACCAGAAGATAAAAAAATGATAGTGTTGGTGAGAAGGGGAGGTTAGCCTTTCAGTAAGCAGGTCTGTCTTACTGATTTGTTTGGATGAGTCACCTCATGCATTTCTTGGAACTCAACAGTTCCAATGTCCCAGTTTCATTCATTCCATACAAATAAGCTGTTCTGTTTTCCAGGTCTTTAAATTCAGCGTTAAATTCTGGAGGATTTCGTCTTGGTATAGCATGTCTTCATTATAAATGCTGGCGGTGGAATTGCTGAGCTGGTGAAGAGATGTAATGGGTGAAGCAGACTATAAGTACTTAAATGCTTTATGTGCATTTGGCTGAGGGCGTCCTCAATTCTTAACATTTTTTCCCTAAAGAATCAATTTTGCATACAGTTACATCCAAAATACCATCACATGCTAATATCCCATGCTCAGTGTATACACTTTTGAGCAAACCACCCCACTTGAACTAACATTTTTCGATTAATTTTTAGACCACTGAAAGTTCCCTCTAAAATTGTCCGAAACAGCAAGGTATAACCTTGAAAAACACTATGCCTTGCATTATAACACCAACTTTATAACAGTTTTGTTTTGTACCAGCAGTTCCATTCATTTCCTATCAAACACTGTATCTAAACACTTCAACTTTACCATGCCCACAGGTAGATTTGTCAATGCTGTGCAGCTGGGCTTTATTCAAACCTAGAGAAATTTATTTGAATTTATTATGGAGATCCCAAGGTTAAAAAAGATACCAAGTATGTCCTGCTGAAATGCAGG
Organism: Neoniphon sammara; assembly: GCA_900302535.1. Taxonomy (NCBI): domain Eukaryota; kingdom Metazoa; phylum Chordata; class Actinopteri; order Holocentriformes; family Holocentridae; genus Neoniphon; species Neoniphon sammara. The sequence goes on along the minus strand of OMKZ01014818.1, from coordinate 21,169 downwards.
GAAATGTGGATAAAATGATGCACAACAGATCTAGATATTTTCTATTTGATGTAATGATGCAGCCATAGAACTCTTGGAATTGATGTTCCTATAAACATGACGTAGCTTAAATGAAGCATTGCATCCAGCAGATACAGAATATGTACGTATATGACCTTGTTGTACATTATGTGGGAAAAAAAAATATAACTTTCAAGCAAGTGAAGGGTAAATTTGAGGGGAAATCAGGGGTTAAAGAAAGAAGAGCAAAACTGTGACTACAAAACCTAACCATGTGGCCCTAACTAACCATGTAGCCCTTCAAATAAAGGCTTTTTCCATCCACTTGAGTGCCTGGACCTTGACTGTCTGTGCCACTTTGTGGTCACAGTGTTCCTCTTCTTTCTTCAGTTGGATTACCTCAAATACTGCATGTCTCTTGCTTTATCGTGAGCTGCAACAGTTTCTGTTCAGATCAAAAATGCATGCAAAAGTGCATCCAACGGTTACATCAGCATTAAATGCATATAGAACAAACTGTTACACTACTACTATCCTTTTTTTTTTTTTTTTTAGCTCTGTCAGAGCTCATTCACATCAATGTTTCAACCATTTATTGCAAATAGAGTTGGTGATGCTGTTTGACTTGGTGGTATGGTTGTACTCTTGGGGATGCTCCTTGCTGTGGTAATACAGCAGAACAGCATAGTAATGTATGGCACATGTTAAATAACAGGCAGGGAGCGATGCAAATAAACCCCCATGAAGAGTAATATAGAAATAAAGACGCTCCCAGGAGTGTACAAAGAAAACCAAAGCAGGTTGAGCCTGGGGTGCAGGAGGCTTTTGCAAATAGCGGCAGTCGTGACAGCAAACGAAATGTCAGCGAACAGAGTGGATGTGGGTGTAAAGGCCTTTAAATAAACCGCCATATCAGTGCGGTGAGATTTGTCAGCCTATATACACAACAAATTATGAGTCAGAGCGTTCTGCCTGTACTAAGCCATGTTACAAATGCAGAGTAACAATATTGTATTTGACTGTGTATTTATTTTGATTTCTAAAATCTTAGTGACATGCAGCCTATTCTGTACTCTTCCTTTGTTTGAATTTTGGAGGGAATACTAATGTAAATAGACAAGACACAGATGGTTATTATTGCGTCTTATAAAAAAATGAGGCTATACAATAACACTCACTGCGTTGTCAAGTACTGATGTCAGTTGCATGAGACACAAAGGTGTATTGGAGACATTACTTTCATACTCGTGTTGAATTTCAGGTTGTTGCTCTCTCAAGTCATTAACCCAGACACAGAAAACTATAACTTAGATTGTTCTGCAGAGGCCACAGAGAGGCCTCTGATACCACAGCACACACTCTGTCTCCCTGTCCTCTCACACTGCCAAGCAACTTGATAGAAGAGAACAGACCTTGTTTTTTTTTTTTTGTTGTTTTTTTTGGCAAGTATTTACATGTGCTGATGTTACTTAGAGTATGTTGGGTTTTCAGGTGTCATACTTGTAAAACTCTGTGTCTGAAAAGTTTTTGCTGTATAAACATATTCAGCATATCTAATATCTACTGTGTGTGTGTGTGTGTGTGTGTGTGTTTCTGGTTCCAGATGCTTGCGAATGGTTAGAGGATTATATCTTGGACTGCTATTAAAGCAAAAGCAAGAAAATCTGAATGCCATTTAAATAGTGGCAGATGTTCGACGTCTTTTAAAAATGTGGTCACTTGAGCCTGACAGCTTTTGAAATAACTCTGATGTTTTCAGCTCAATCACTTAAAGTCTGTTTGTTTGAAATATATTTCAAAACCCAAAATTCAAGTAAAATTGTTTTTGGGATCAAAGTTGAGCTCCCTAATCATCTGTCTTTAAGTTTGTTTAAAATTTGGTTTAGTGGAGATAATTATCTGTTTTTAAATATCAACAAATGGACATCATGTACTGTTTCCCAAAATGGGTGTGTGGCATATCAAAGTAAAAGGCTTGCCTTTTGTTTCCCCACTGCTTGAATTGAGAGCAGTGCAACTGAGTATGAGAGTCCCTTTATCATTGCTCAGTTGATTGTTTGTCTCCAAGGATGACTTTAATGTGCAGATGCATCATACAGATCCATGGGATTTTACTGGGTTCCCAGTCATTAACGGCGTTGTTTTCTTTTTCCATATGAGTTCACTCCATTTTTAGCAGAGACGTGCAAACTGGTTTCCAATGTGAGACGTGTGAAGACGAGCAACTCCCTTACCAAGCCGACATTCCCAGTATGAAATGACTCCCTTAAGAGTTTGTGCAACAGGTGGAAACAGTTAGACCTCATCAAATGCTCAGAGCATATGAAGTATGTTTTGGTCACCAGGGCACTTCCTGTGTGCTCTGTTTGTATGAGTCATTCAATAAGAGGCATATTGGAGTTTATTTTAAAAATGGTCACAACATGCATGTAAAACCTTTTGATGGATATATCAAGGGGCTTACTGTGAATCCCTCTCCCTTAAGCCAAGTGTTATTACTGGTGTTTTGGCTGTTACTGACATTAAAGGCTTTAGAATTCTGGTTACATGCTCTCATAAAATATTCATATCATACTCTATATGCAACTGCATGTTTTATTATTTTGTTTTTATTAATGTATTTATTTTGCCTTACCTCTGGAAACGCTTGGTCTTGACCTCTTCATTGTGCGATGGATGTCTCAACACAGAAATAAGGTCTGCCAGATCAGCAGTGATGCAGGAGCGCAATCATATGCGGATCAAAGGACGGTTCGCTTGCTTTTGCCAGATACTGTTCAGTATCTCTCATAATATCTTGTGCATTGATTGGATACGTCCAAAAATTCAATTTGTTTGGCTGACCTGGATTCTCCTAGATGACGTTATTATGTTTTTTTCCATTCAGACATTTGTTAGGCTGTCATTATGCAAACTGCCATCAGTTTCTTGGGTATATAATCACAAACAGCTTGTAGACATGAAGTGTTTTGATTTGTTCGAAATTGCCTAATTTACCCACATGCACCCATTCTCCTCCATAATCAGCTGTACCATATACATACATGTACTGCATGTTGAAACCATCAGAGAGAGCCTAGAGAGGCTTGCATCATTAAGACACAAATCTAACCTGTTCAGCTATAATGTGGTGATGTGCTGCAGGTTTTTCCAACTGTACTGTTTATATTGTGGATGAGAGACTCTACTGACTCAGATTTCTTATCATATATATCTGCCTGTGGAATGTTTCATGTTGAGTGTATTTATCTTTTTTATTGCCACATAAAAAAGGCTTTCCTTAATGGCATAACTATGCTCATCCACATAAGGTAAATTCTCTTTTTACATGCCCATTTTTAGGAGCGTCAGAAGTCACGGTCAGCCACAAGATAACACTCATGAAGCTGGTCCAAATTATGTCAAAGGTCAATTCAGCAAGGTGGATGCTGGCCAATATGCAAGTTTAAACCTGGGCTATTCCATGTTAGAATGGTTTCCCCAAACACATCTTGCTGCCCCATGGTATATGTTCCTGTTAAGAAAAGATATGTCAAATATGACGTAAGTAAATAAATAAACATTGCAAAGACTGCACGACTACATGGAGCTTGACTCCCCACTGGGGACCCCCACAGTCCTACATGACAGGCAGGTAGCTGGCCGCTATAAAAACAAAGAGCACATTGTAGACACTTCTGTCTCTGTGTTTGCTACATTCCAAAAAGCTTTAAGGACTTGAGGTGCACCGCAAAGTTGAACTTCATAGTAATCATATTTCCCTGTCAAAATCTCTCAGTGTCGACACACACCAGATGGCATTTTTCTCTGTGATCGAAAATTATCCTCAAAAGCCCTAAAAATGGATGGATCTTTTTTAAGCTGTATCCTTAATGTGTTTTCTCATGGTCACTGTTGACTCATTAAACATTAACAGTTCCACTGAGTAATCGCGTGCCCTTAAACTTTCTCACCTCAGTGATTCTCAGCTGATGTGACGTGGGGTACTGCTGTGCTCTCCTGACTGGAAGCCAGGGTTCTCAGACAAGCAGACGATGAGAAACAGTCAAATCCTTTCCAGATGTTCCAGCCACTGGCTTTGTGTATCGACTGGGATTCCAAAAAAACTTGGGGGCGATTTCCTTTCCTTCTGCAGCAGCAAGACTAATCCCCAATGTCCCCAATTGGTAGTGAAAATATACGGCCATGTTTGTGACCTCACTCAGTCTCTGTAACCCCATGAATGCTAGATAGGATGAAAATAACACTAAACCATCACAGCAATGCGGGTGTGCACTTTATTCATACGCTCAGTAGACAGTGTTTACATACTAAATCAAGAAACAAATAAAACACAACTATCAAATTCACTACATGGAAAGAATGTTGTTTTATTCTTAGCCAAGAAACCTACTTTATGTTGTAGAGAATCAAGCCATAGACATCTGCACTAATATATTTATCTTCGCTCATTTTGTTATTTTATCCTTTGTCTTATTTCACTCATGTTGGGCACTCTGCTTCTTTTAGTAAGTGCACATAAATTTTCTAATAAAAAAGTGTAGTTAATGTAGTTGCCATATTCCTAAGCAAAGTTTGCATTTGAAAAATGAGGGCAGTATATTACTGACATGTTTACAAGATACAATGAAAAATGTACAAGGCATAAAGTGATCCCCTATCCGCTCCTGTAAAATCAATATGCTCCATTTCCAAAATAGTCATACACAGCTCATATGTATACTGTGAGTAGCACATGCTACATAAGAGGTGACACCGCTAAAAAGAAACCGAGGCTGATTCCCTAACGCTCATGTCCCACACTGCCTGTGTCAACATCCTGAATCCAGGGGCCAGTCCTTCCTCTGCATTCACTTCTGCTTAAATTGAGTTCTGAAGTTTCACTGTTTTACTCAGTAAGTATAATAAGTCCCGAAGAAGTAATGTCACTTCCAGCTGTAAGTGTCAGAGCGAAAAAATTCTAAACTTTGAAAATGTGTCTGGTAGTCACACAAATATCAATTTGAGTATCTGTACACTTTTACAGGAGGGCGCCAGTGATACGCAGATATTGTCATCTGGTCTATAGGGGACAATATTATGATGACGTGGTTATTTCAAAAATTAGGACAAAATGGCACTTACTCTCATACAATGATTGATTGCGCAAATGTTAAACAAGCTATGGCATTTCGTGTACACATAAATAGGCTCGTTTTAGAAAAAATACAGCTCAGGTCACGATGCTCTGGTAAGGAACTGGTTCAAAGTGGTTGAAAGCATCTCTTATCTCTGCAGCCAATCCCTCATACCACCAGATGTACTAACTACTGATTCCTATCACTCTTTGGACTACTTCCTAAAGCACCATGGACATAGCTCAGTAAGACCTGTCATAAACACCATCAATCGTTTCAGTGAAACACCATCTCTCTTTAGCGAGGAGGACCTTTATCCAACCTCTAACCATTGGCCATAAATCATCAATAAATGTTTTTTTATTCCAGTCTTATCTTTATATCCACTGAACTTTATATCCCCATCTAGAGGAATTCTTATCCAATTATTGTCACAATGTTGCATAAACTAACCAAATCAATCAACAAATCAAAACAAAAATATTCTTTTTTGCATTACACTATTATCTAATTGTATGAGCTGCACTTTTTACTGCCGTTGCTGAGAATCTTATACATACCTGTGAATATGATGTTCTTTTACATATTCATAATTAGAGGCAGTCAGTTGTCAGAGTACAGAACGTTAATCATCATTATGGTTTGAGCTGATGGGGAAAATTTTAATAATTACCGATGATCTTACATATCCTGGACCTGACAGTAGAATCCTGCAGTTTGAAACTAGACAAACTAGAATTGGAAACGTCCACATGCATGTCATGAGCTAGCTGTAGACTCTTTTCTTTATAGACTGTATTCTCTTTGTTCAAGTGTTGTATTCTCTTTGATCATGGGGCACTTTAAGGTTCAGTTCTCTGAAGCCTTTTATATTTCACTTTTATATTTCAGCAGCAGTGAGCACCATAGATCTGATACTTCCTCCTCCATGCCTTAGAACAGTTTGTACAAGTTAAAATTCAGTTTTGTACCCTGCCAATTCATACAAATTGGGAAAAAAAGAATAAGAGAAACAATGGGAATATCTTGGTTAATTAGGCATTATAATGATAATCCCTTTTCTGAGGCGAGGCTCTTGTGGGTGTAAAAGCTTAATAAAGCTTATACTTGAGTCAGTGTTATATTACATGTTTTCTCAATTGCCAGTGGAGCAACTCCAGGTTGTGGACCTTGAAAACATCACAAATTAGAGTCTTGGATCTCTGCTGTCTAGCTTTGTGAGGTATAGCTGTTCAAATATTGAGGAAAGTGTTTTGGATCATAGGGCTAACATCATGGATCAGTGAACTGTAATCTCTTTTAGTTAGTAATCTCTTTTAATCAAATTTCCCCAATGATATTCCACAGTTGCAGTTTGCTGATACTGATACCAGAAAGCTTTTTTGGTGGCATTTCAAATTGATGCACAAAATGAAGTTTACTTAATTATTCAAAGCCATTTTAATATGGAATGCACGCTGACACATCAGTTCACTTTTGTTATATAAATGTATTTTTGCATTAATAAGTTAATTCTCTCAGAGCATGAGACTTGCAGTGTGGGGGCCTGACTAGGGAATGCAGATAGACTCTCTGATTGCCCCTTGCTCCAAGCACTCAACCAAGATAGAAATTGTACAGTGTGCGAACAGCCTGAGACAATTCCTTCTTATTCATATCATCATAATAATGTAATGGTATGACATTACATTATTATGGAGGGTGTAGGGAGAAGGTCATCAAGGACCTCCACTCAGGTTGCAAAGCCCTACACCTCCCTTTATCCAAAGCCAGTCACCGATCTTTTCTGACTGCATTGAGGTGGAGCTGAATGGGTTAATGTGCCACTCAAGACCTTCAAGACAAAAGTAAGGGGGTGATTCCATATGGCTGGACCAAGTCGACACACGGTTTCATGTTAACTCTGCAAACATGTCGAGGTGTGCTGCTACTGAATTTGGAAATGGGTTAGATGTGGAGCATCAAGGCTATTTTTTCCTAACCGAACCCTAGCCCTGAAACCCAGCATTCTCAGGTTAAGCGATTTGTAGTCATCCTTTTATATCACCTGCTGCAAAATTACAAATGTCATAAATAAATAAATATTTGCAATAAGTTAAAAAAAATCACATTGGTATTTGTGGAAACCTTGTGAAATCTGACAACATGCCACCAAATGTTATAACATGCCAGCAACAGAAAGTTGTTTAAAGGTTGAAAAATGCACAGTAAATCAAAACCATTTGCCACCACCAGATCCAAGGGGTCTTAAGCACCCCTTGTGCAAAAACATGTCAAAGATGTCAAATAGCAGCTGGGCCTCTTCTTACTACACATGTTCAACAATCATTTTCCAGTTCTCTTCAGGAGAAACATTAAACTGCAAAATGGCTATCATGTTTTCTGGTAGAGCAGTGATAAGGACATTTTTTGGGGCAACTTTGTGTTTGTGTGTTTGTGCCCCAGCCTCAACATGGTGACTTTAATTAAAAAGAGGAAAAAGACACACTGCAATATATACCAATTGCTTTGTTGGCTAATGTTTCAGACCTTAATCTGTGTATGGATATTCCATGTATATGGCAAGAGCCATATACCGGCCTTATTTCTACACACCTGCATGAGTACAATGGATGTACAAGTTAACCTTTCTTTCCTTCTCCATTCTTTAATTACATAGAAAATGTTGTCGCCAGGAAATAATTGAAAGTTTTTGGTCCTGGGACCACAACTGACAGGACTCATCCTCTGACGAGCATGAATCTGCTCATCAAATCTCATGGCAATCTGCCCAATAACAGGTTTAGAGATATGTTGCCTTGGAGTAAAGCATTGAACAGATGTACGGACCAACCTACTGGCATGGCCATCCTTCAGCCCCGCTTACCAGCAGGGAAGGGAAAAAGATAATCAATAAAAATAATCAATAATAAATTTTGATAATTACAGTCATATTTGAAATGTGTTCATGACTGTCTACCACAAAGATTTAGCCACAAAAAAAATGAAGATTCACATCCAAAACATGGTCTAATAAAATTAGATGGATGCTGGTGGTGACTCAACCTAAACCTTTGCACTTTCGTATTCAGGAAAAAACAACCAGGCCACTTATGATCCAGTAGGCCAAGCATGTGTGATGGATGGAACGCCTGGGGGCACACTGACCCTTCAAGTTTCCCCTGGAGCCGAAACTGAATTAGCAACAGTGAGCAAAAAGTTGTTTTTAGCACTCCCCTGCAGGAGTCTTCTCTAATTCCATGACCATTGTGTTAGCCTGGGTGAGTCCTTGCCCTGAATTTCACTATACGTCGCCTACATAAGTGTATCCTTCCATGCATTCTTGGGGTCAGAGGGGGAGCAATAAGAGACAATTTGTGGAAGAGGATATTTCTACATAAACTTCCGCAAAGTGCAGTCCCATCCTGCCCTAAAAGTGTGCGTCCTTAACTTTATTGCCATTTGTGTTGTTTTAATTAACTTCAGCATAAGATGCCATTCTAATACGACATCAGCTCTCGAAGGGGAAAATAGCAGATGGCTCAGATAAGGGACATTACTGACTTCCTGCTTCCACTTGCCTCAGACAAAAACACAGCTCCATGGGAATATTGTGCTCCAGTCCAGTTCTCATCTTCTCAACTTAATTACTCAGATTAGAGGACCATCAAGGAAATATCGGCCATGCAGCCCAGTCATTGGTGGCTGACTTGTATCATTGTATGATAAACAGAGATCACGGGGCATATGAAAACACAATATACTGTACATTTTTATTTTTCTGTGTTAAATGGATACTTGATGATTGGTGGGCTATAAAAGAAAATCAGAAAAGGTGATTAACATCTATATATATGAATACTTCATCTATCATCAGTGGGAGAACAACTTAACTTCAAAAAACAGATCTCAAGGCAAAAGTTGACATATTACGTATAAATTAGTCGTCTCAATAAATATATCAGTGAATCAAATGATTTTTAGAATTGCTTGGCTTAATATTGGTACTTAATCAATCCTACATG
>OMKZ01014818.1:0-12028 GCA_900302535.1 Neoniphon sammara | reverse complement strand
GCTATTGAGATACATTTCTTCCTGGGTAATATGCTATTGGGTCAATGATGGGTGTCAGACACGCCCCCCGCCACAAACAACATCCAAACCTACAATTCTTATATTGCTTATCTATGCTGCCTGCCACCACTATCTCCTGCACTCTGCCAGGGTGTGATGGCTCTGAATCACTGAAAATGTTACTCATCCTTAATGTGCATGTGTGTGCTGTTTTTATTACTCAGGCTTGCTGTCCACCATTAGCACCCACACCTTTCACAGCCATTGTAGAGGGACCATTTGCTGACAGTCAGTCATTTTGATGAGGCTTTGATTAATACTTGAATTAAATAAACAAAAACAGAAAAACAGAGGCTTCTGAAGATGCACCCCATCCCATTAATGTCACAGTGTGTTTACAGGCAAATGTGCGCATTCACAGATGGGTGGAATGGTACTAAATTACAGTACAAGCTGCAGCTGTAAACATCACAATGTGAATGGAGGCTTTTTGAGGCTGGCCTATTTATTTGACCATTTTAGAAACACACGTGCATACATGTGCAACATAATAATAGGCAGGGATAGCATACACAAGCCCTCAGCTTGTTTCTATAATGGGCCTTGTTACAGAAATATAAGATAAGATTGTGCAATTAAGATCATATTATTTTTGATCTCTTCATTTGATTTACTGTAATGTGATGGCATGATTGTGAAAACTATCGAGATAAATGAAGGAATGATAAGATACACTAATTTCTTAAAAGCTTGTCTTCGGCTATATGAGTCAAAAACCAGGCAAGACAAACAGTTGGGGAGTGGCTATGAATCACTTGTGTTTCTTCAACATGAAAAACAGTGCTCTGCACATTATAATGCCATAAAATATCTCATACAGAACTGCCATGGGTTCTGTGTGTGTGTGTGTGTGTGTGTGTGTGTGTGTGTTTGTGTTCTCTCCTATTGGCTATATGAAAGTATTATCAGGCGATGGTACCAATCAGTTGAAGTGCCACATTCTCTGACCCAAACAGAAGAATAAGTGGACGTGACCTTCAGTCCCCCTGCCATGCTCTGAAACACATTACTAGATCAAGCAGAACATGTGAAGACAGCTACTCTCTAGGTTCACTCCCCCTTTTGTAGTGAAGATCCTTTTAGATCCAGGCAGGTTCATTGCAATGTCAGAACTTCTCTTTTGGTGTAGAAAGAATTTGCTTCTCTCAAAGTGATGTATCCCTGCAAATATACATTGTTTCAAAGACTTATTAAAGAGAACAAGAATAAATTTGTAAGTATTGTTCTGCTGCAAGAGACATACTTAAATTTTCCCTGAGCAAATCCCACAATCAATTTTTAAATAAATCATCATTACCAAGTAAGTGTCAAAAAAAAGCCTTAAATGAATAAAAACTTAGTGACTAAACAGATAATCACCTAATGGGGTCAGCTCTGGTACAGGGGATATGTAAAAATCAGCATCCAAGTCAGGGTGTTTCTCTCATTCAAAGCATATAAGTCAAAACTCTTGACAGAGCTCTCTGATTTACAGGTGGGTTTATGTGGGATTTACTACAGAGATAAGCCCATTTCTCTGACATTATAAATAATATGTCACAACATATCATGCCAAGACTAACACCATCACACTGGATGGAAGCAACGTCCAAAGAGGTGGAAAATTGGGTTCCCAAAAAAGGCAACAATCCAGAGTTCAAAAATATGTGAAGGAAAACCACTGTATAATACAAAAATGTATTTATTAAAGCCTTCAATTCCACTGCCTTTTCAGCGTTTTACAAGCTTTTCAACGCAAACAAAGGCTAAACATACATGCAGACTACTTGCAATGCATTTTGAGTGTGTTCTCATCCTCAGGCAGCAATGATTCAGGCATGAAAAGGATGCAAAATTGAAGGCTTTAATAAACACATTTTTGCATTATGATGGTTTCCCTTGCATCTTTTTGAAGACTAATACCGTAAAAGGTTTCAGTAAATACCATTGCACACTTTCCTTGTAGGTTTGTCAAAGGTGGAGGATTTAATAATAATAGCACTGCACAAATAACAACGCAGGTGCTGAAGATAATGTTAAAGTATGTTTGGATGATGTAGGTTTTGCAACAAATCTCTCTGAAATAGTTTAGATTTACAGAGGAATTTTCCCTTCCAAATCCCCGAACTTAAAATATTGTCATAGAAATAAATTCTCCCTTGAGGAAGGAAACATGTTTTTGACAAAAGGTTCTCTATGCCTCCTGGAACACAGTCATTTCAGGCATAAATGCTCTTCAGACAGGACCACTCCCGTATAGAAAATGTATTTATCAATTGATGTGGCATGACAATAAGTTTGACTTCTGGCAGACAAGATTTAGTTTTTGTGTTAGCAGTTGCACACACATTTGATCTCATAAATCACTGCTGCACATGCAATGATTTCATAGGGATATGCATAATCCTCCATATAGTGGGTTAAAGCAATAAATTGTAACTGCATAGGGAAAAAGCAGCGGGGTGGTTAGACAAACAACCTCTTAAAGTTGCTGATATGTCATTTAAAAGGCTTTGAATTTAGGAAATGAGATGATGATTGCTTCACTCTGAAAAGCATGCCAGTGAGAGGACCAACAGTTTACAGCGCTTGAAGAGTTTCCTCACTGAATTTCCATCGCTCTTTACAGTATTATAATAGTACGGTAAATATTATCTGCCATATGCTTAACTGCCTGCCACCTTGACAGTTTGCTGTCGCGTAGTCACAGCTCACTGCTGCTTGAATTTGAAATGTTAATCTGATTTATTGACTCCTGTCTCAAAAATATTCCAAATTCCAGCAGCTGAGGATATCAGTGGTATTAATTATTACTGACTTTGAATGTAATCTCTCAAAGCTCATAGCAGTGCGTACTTGGCTTGGAGGAGTATTATCAGTAGTCAGGCACACATTGTTTCAGAGCTATCTTTGTGTGATACTCAGACAGGTTATTCATAACTGAGAGTGAGGAAGCCTTTATCTGTGCATTATCCAGTGCAGGTTGTTCAGTAGTAATATCCTTAGGGGTAATTGAGTGCAAAATCATATTATCTTATCCAGTCAGACTACCATTTGACATTAAATGGAAAAGCATTTAATTGAAACCCTGTTCACTGTTACAAGGCCGTTGTCCATTCAAGGCCTTACTAATGCACAGGTATTAACAATAATACACTTCATTCACGTGGCTGTTGCCTGTTGTATTGAGGCGGTGAGGTCCTATGACAATTGTGAAACCTGAGATGTGCACACACAGGCAGTGTTGTGATTTAAATGACGATGATGATGATACAGGCTCAAAGTAGCCCTTTAAAGGATAATTTAGCCGTCATGTAGCTCAGGTTTGGTTTCAGTTAAATAACATCATTGTCATATGCATTTCTCCTCACAGTGTGTTGTTACCAGGAGCTATAAACCTATAATCTTCAAAATTTCATCGCAATGACGTATACTTACATAGCTTTTTTTCTTTCACAAGTGAGTCAATTTTTATTTTCATGTCTCCTTTTCCTCATTGAATCAAAGGGCACCATATTGATATCATAAGATATCTTGTATACAGGCATGAATACATAGTTCTGTGAAAATATGACACAATACACAATACATACATTTTCTCCTTTAAGGCATTCATACCATTCGTTTTGATAACAAGGCATGGCAGGCCTGATAATTTCACATATCTTCACTGTCTAACAAAGCTGTTAAATGTATTTCTGCTGCAGCCAAAAGCAATTTTGACCCACTGTGCTCTGGTGGAGGTGAAACAGCTTAGGGCCAAACTAATGATTTGTGTCAGAGTACGCTTTGCGCTGTTCTCAATTTGCTTACATTTTGTTCTATTAAAAGACCTATTACAAGCTATGGTATCCAAAGAGTCATGAACAAAGACAGTCAGAGGTGGCAACCACTTGATATGCTGCCACAGTCTCAGTTGCCTGATATAGTGAAGGTTTGTCTTAATGAAGTTATATGTGGACAAGTGAAGCACAGTCAAATTGTTGATCCTCTAAGAATTGTAATTGTTATAGTTGTTGAGATGAACACAGCTTAATTATTTTGTTATGCAAGCAAGATTCTCTGTTGGTTTCTATAAAATAACTGTAGCATGGCATTAGGTGACTTGGTATCCAAGGTAAATATATGTATACAGAGGAGAGGGAATTAGTGTTCTGGGTAATGTCAAAAGTTCAGCTGTGGATGTAAACATTCCCTTGTATAAACTTGCATGATGTAAGAGCTGAACACTAGGATCATTAACACCTAAAGGTGGCACCATCAGGATGTGGAGGATCATCAGTAGCCCTTCAGTGATTCCATGACATCACCAACTTACTCAAAAAGGGAACGAGAAATTAAAACAGCTCAGGGAGGACTGTTCTTCTTTTAGCATTTTGAGATGGTTATTTGACAAAAGAGTGGTCTAAAATAACCTGAAATAAAAAAGAGAGATTTGGTTTTCTGGTAAAATTGATGGTTCAAGAGTCCTTCATAGATAAGAACTAAAAAGAACAGAACAACTTAATTATATGACTGGTCACTATTGATCCCTTTCCTAGAACAAAAATATGCCTGATGAACACCACTAAAGTACCTAACCAAACCTAAGCCAACCTACTTTCTCAACAAATTTGCTTTATTTTTGTTGCGGTTGACAGTTGAAAGGGACATTTTCTTTCCAAGTCATGCAAGAACATACAAACTGTCAAGTCTGACATCACTGAAGATAATTTATCCAATATATAATCAAGATTGTGCATGATTTTCACAAGATGAGACTTTTGAGACTTCTTGAGACTCTTTTTATGTTGTGTGATGTAGTGAATAAAGAGATTTTATGCTTCATTGTCAATCTTGTTTTCCATTTTGCCATGACAAGCTAACGCTAAATTATGAATGTGAATACAAGAGAGTGGTTAAGCTATAGTATAATTGCAACCAATCAAACCAATTCTAAGAAAAGAAAGCAATCAGAAGGTGACCAATAGTCATTTGACATAACCAGAGCTTTATTTACCCTTCAGTGATATCAGTTCCGTAATGTAAAGTGTGAAAGGCTCAAGCTGTGAAAGCTTTCCTGGCTCAAGGCCCATAGGGGATTATTCACCATGCTTACTGATAGCTGTTCTGCAACTGAAAGTGGCTGATTATTTCTACTATAAAACTTTAATCGTATTAAATTGAAAAATTTAATCACTGCATTTCCTTCTGGAAATGGATAGGGAATGGAGGAATGCTTAAAAACTCAAAGCTGGAGTGTGAATGGACAGTCACCATGTTTTTTACAGGCTTTATGTACTGTGACATGGAGTTTTTAATTGGATATTCTACACAATGCTGGTCTAAATCATCTATGTTGGACTCAGACAGCTTAGCACAATCACTTATTTTAATTACTGGTTGTAATAAGTGGTAATATTACTGTAAATAAAAGGTCACTGATTTGATGTCTTCCACAGCGTAGTCTTTGAGCAAGACACTGAACTCATACCTACCCTGACTGTTAGTTGCTCTGGATAAGAGCATCAGCTAAATGCACAAAATGAACACAGAAATATTAAACTTTCCACTGATCCCTCCCCATGATAGTTTCAGATACATTGTTCAGACCAGTGGGGTTAATAAAGTTATCCAAATGTAACAACATTTGGAAAGTTGGAACTGTAAAATATCTTAAATATAAAAATGTACTCATATGTCTCGTGTCTTTATGCGTAAATCATTATTGTCTAATATTCTCTCTGTGGGGTGATCAAGAACCCAGTGTTAGGAACTATTGTATCTTATACTGATTTCAAGACAAATGTCACCATCAAGTGGCAAAGCCCTGCCAATGCACAAGACGTGTATCAAATCCATGGTCTGTAAGTCAAGCAACCTTGTACATTGAAGTTGCCAATTGGTCAACAGAAGAAGTTGTTTGAAAAACTCATTTCTGATTGGTCCTTAGAATAGACAACAGCCAGCATACTACTCCTACTCCTACTGCTCCCCAGTTTCAGCTGCTTGATAATGGAAGTATCCCAGTTTAACTAAAGTAGCAACACATCTTTCAAGAATGCTCACGTAACGTTAAGAGGCTTAGCGTGCGACTATGCCCTTATATGTACGTTAAGTCTTTCGTCATGTAGTTAACGTTAGCTACCAAAATAATTGCCATCTCCGCTATCCGGTAACTTATTCAACGTTTGCTAATTAGCTTAAAGTTAGCTGGGTTAAGTTTGCTTCAGCTAACTACGTTAGCTAACGACCTTTGTCAGAATAATACTGATATTCCTGTACTGAATTAAGTCTTGTAAACAACCTATGTTATTTCAAATTGACAGTGACAAGAGCTACTCTATTCGGCTCTGCTGCAAAATCAGTTCAAATGTGGCGGTTTGCATCGTTTGTGAAGTGACGACGTGGGTGGCGTTGCACGGGGCCATCTACTAACTTATGCCAATGGAATTTTAAGGTAGGTAATGTTGCTAGGCGACACATGACCATCAGTGTTTTTCTTGGACAAGATAATATCGAAAGCTGCAGTGTGCATCACACAATAACGCTGGTTAATGGTAGACAAGATATAACATTAAACACAGAAAAGCCAACATTATTAAATGCGATAACGTCAGTTGAGTACGTAAGCCAACCATTTGTCCAGTCAGTTGCCATGGTAACAAGGCACAAGATATACGTTCGTGGAGAAACGCACTCTAAGCTTAGATTATGTTGAAATCCTGTCATATTTTATAACACAGCTGTTGAACTAATGCAACGTCCATGTACACTGCAAATCGTATGTGCCATAGAGGGTAACGTTAACGTTATATCCTGGTCTCCTGCAAAGGTAACGTTAAGGTTAAGAAATTAAGGCTTGTGTAGCTTAGCGTTAACTGTAACGCTACCTTAGCATGCCAGCTAATAGTCCAGTCTGCTAAAGTAATGAGATGTAAAGTATGCGTGCTTCCAAATGTGTACCCAATTGATTGATATATCAGACAGTACTTCGCTCTTTATCATATGTCATGCGGGTATTTGAATTATATCGCCTGGTTATCTCAAAGCAATATTAAGCAAGACTGCAATACTCTCAGCACGGTTTTATTGATCTAATCGGCTTTGCACGTCTTATTTTTAGGGATGGGAGAGACGGCTGCGGTGATCCTCCCGCAACAGCTGAGTAGCAGGTAGTGACGGTGCAAAAGCAATGCGGTCGCGTCGCTCTCTGCTGTGCTGCTTTATACAATGAAGAAGATATTCAACTTCACTAAAAAGAGGAAAAATCCCTCCAGCACCCCTGACAGCTGGAGTGTGTTATCTGCTGGCTATGACCTAAAAGAAAAGGACCTCGGTAAGGTTCACAAGGCTGCTTCAGTGGGTGATGTGGCAAAGCTGAAGCAGCTTGCTAAGAAGAATGACATCAATCAGCTAGACAAGGAGAACAGGTAAGTTGGGACTAATGACACTTGTTACCCTTGCTGGATTGATTGCCCTCTGTGATATTACTCTATTCACTTGAATAGATTTGCTTTATGCCACTGTCACATTACCTCTCAAAAAACTCTTTTTCTAATATTATAAATAGGATGTCTCATTCCCCATTTAAAAGATGTACAGCTTCTGGTTATGGTCATCCTCACTGTAGACGTTTTATACATAGCTGATCTGCAGATGACAAAGCTAAAAACATCAGAACATGAGTTATGACATATGACATCCAGTATTTCACATGGTCAACGTATGTTTTAAGTACCAACTAAATTATACATGACACCTATTTATTTTTGTACTTAAGTTTCAAGGCTGGCTCTAGTTACTGTTTTACCAACAGTGTGTGGCAGAAGTAATTGAATTACCTTAGCCAATTTACAGAATGGCTTGTCATAGTGAAACAATAGTAGAACTTTGCTGATTCAAAATGAAGTCGTCAGAACTAGTGAAATATTTGGCAGACAAATACGGGATGTTCATTCAACACTGAGGCCTAGCCTGAAGCCTTTTCTAAAATACACTTTCTAAGTTGCATTTTGTTTACTTGCATATTCGCAA
This sequence comes from Neoniphon sammara, assembly GCA_900302535.1. Lineage (NCBI taxonomy): Eukaryota > Metazoa > Chordata > Actinopteri > Holocentriformes > Holocentridae > Neoniphon > Neoniphon sammara. The sequence continues at coordinate 3,973 of OMKZ01014818.1, read as the reverse complement.
CAAGGACATCAAAATTTTGGGTACAGCTATTGGAATTACAACTTCTTCTAATAATAGTATTTTAATGGTAGTTATTATTAAATGTATTAAGTATTTATTTTTTGTGGCAGCTTGAACATGGATTATTGTCTTTTCCTTTAACTGGTCAGTGCAACAGTATGAATAAGAGTGCTTGCCTGTGAGAAATTGTCATCCTTTTTCCTGTTACAGAACAGCACTGCATATTGCCTGCGCCAATGGACACGTTGAAGTGGTTCAGTTCCTCGTTGAGAGCAAAGCCAAGCTTAACCTATGTGACAATCAGAACAGATCTGCCTTGATGAAGGTAATCCTGGATAATGAGACTGCTAGACACATAGAGTAATGCTTTTAAAGTAAAATGTGTTCGTGATGAGTGTTGTCAGCCATTTTCTCAGAGTCTTTTCCCCACACTTATGTTCCTCATGACGGCAGGCGGTGCAGGGGCAGCATGAGCGTTGTGTGAGCATACTGCTGGAGAATCACGCAGAGCCCAACCTGGTGGACATCAATGGAAACACGGCCCTGCACTTGGCCGCAAACATCCCTGCCATCTCCACTGCCGTGCTGCTTCTGGAACATGAGGCAGACATCAACGCCCAGAACAAGGTGAGCATCTCTGGGCTGACCGGCATAACTATTGCTTGACCTCCAGTCACTCACTGGGACAGTGTGCAGTAGCACAGCGTATACATACTGAGACAAACAACGTTAGCAAAGCTTGGAGAGTTGGTCTGTAAGTTTTGAACAGAGAGAGGGTGAAGCTAAAGACTGAAGCACTGAGTTACTAATTTTTTTAACAATTAAAATGGTACAGATATTACTGAGATGTTACTGTTCCCATGAAGGCTGTGCACTGAAAGAAGATATTTATATTTAATCTCATTTTCAGGAGGGTTTCACCCCCTTGACTGTAGCCGTCCGTGAGAACCATGTGGAGATGGCTGAGTTTCTCCTTAATGAAGGTGCTGATGTGAATTCTACAGACCAGGGGCAAAGGTCAGTACTAAACAATGGCACATTTGTGAGAGGTGAACTTGATTTTGTTAAATTGTTTACACCAGATCATGTTGCTGTTGTTATTATTATTATTATTATTATCACCTTTAGGTCCCCACTGATGATAGCTGCCGGCAATGGACAAATCAATATGTTGCAGCTGCTCTTGCAGTTTGATGCAGACATTACATTAAAGGATACCAAAGGATGGTCATCTGATGACCATGCAGTGATGAATGGACATCATGCGTAAGCTATGTTTCGTTTCCTTGCTCATGTGTCAAAACACGTGGCGTAGAGGGCTGAGATTATGCAGGTTTTGTGTTCCAACCAAAGACTACACAAGGTGATTTTACTGGATAGCACTCCTTCAAACATAGAGGAGGAACCAATGAATGTAATCACTTGGTTGACTTTTTGGTTATAACAAAAACTGTGTCCTCTCAACTCCAGGTAGCAGATTGCTCACATAGAGGATTGCAGCAAACATCATATCCACATCTGTGTTGGTTTTTAGCATTTTGCAGTCATAATCATTTAAGTACTTTGGTGCAATAAATGTACAAGAATTAGTCTAGGTGGCAAATGGAAAAGTGTCATACTGACATTTTCAGTCTCATAACTCTCTTTTAGCTGTTCCCACCTCATCATTGAACATGGTACCAAGAGGAGCGCCATGTCCTCCCTCCCACATCAAGCCCCGAGCAAAAAGAAGAAAAAAACACTTTTAGGCAGTCCTTTGCAAGATGTTGAAGCAGGCTTCTCTCTGGCAGGACCAGCCACTGACAAAGATGGTAGGAAGATATGTTTTCATTGCACCATAATGTTCAAGTGGTATGAGGATATTATCACTTTAACCTCGTCCTGTAACATTGATGTTGATTGACCTTGATTATTTCATCTATCCCTCATGCAATACCACTTCACTGGATCTAGAGCATGGAGCAAATGAAGCAGGGAGAGGTATTGCTATGTGTATATAAAGCTTTGATAGCAAATTCAGTCAAATTCAAGTTGTTTAAGGCTTATCTTTGTCTTATGTAAATTTGAAATATGCTGGACTTTTATAATCCAAAGGGTACTAAGCAGTTTTTTTTTCAAAAATCATAAATTATCTGTTACTAAGGCTGTCTACTAACCTACCTCCTATCTTGAGGAAGTGTGTAATTTTGTCATGCTGTTTTCTTTTGTGGATTGTACTGAAACTTTTTAAGATGCTAACTTTATCTGTGTTTATGAGCCAGACATTTGCTAAGTGTTGTAGGATTCTGTGGTTCAAATGTGGATGAAATGAACTGATGACACCAAGTTCCTCTGCTTTGTTGCAGATACTGTGGACAGTTCTCAGTCGGAGTCACTAAGTCGGTGAGCACATTTGTTAATATCTGCAGTTTCAACAGCAATTTCAATAGAGTATTCAACAGCTATGTGTCTTGCCAGCTCAAGTCATTTTTCTTCACATCTCAGGGCTTCAAAAAGTGCTGCTTATGATTGGCCATCGTCAGAAGATGATGATGAATCAGAATTAATCCCAAAGGTGATTTTTACTCATTTATTCTTACAAATATTGTTTTTCTTGAAATTTATTGGGACCCTTATCTATTGTGTTTTTTTTTCCAGAAACCACAGAAAGTAAACCTAAGGAAACTGATTGCCTTTAAGGGAGAGGATACTGGTAATTTTTTCCTCATTCACTTGGCAGTGTCCCTCTATAGTTTGTGGTTGTTGGTAGTAATCTTTCACCCCTGCCTGCCCTTTAGCTTCTGCACCACGTGACAGTTCCTTGAGCAGCACAGAGTCTGAGAGTGAGGATAAAGTCCAGAATATTCCATCCCTCCCCAAGGCTTTTCCATCCAGCAAAGCTCCACAGCACCCAATAGCACCCTCCCTTGCCTCCTTTTCCAAAACTCCCCAGATGACTTCTGTCCCTCTCCCCAACTACAGAAAGGTAAAAAAATGTGTTGAAACTGTTCCTGTTGGTTTTCTATGACATTTTTGCCTTTTTCTTTTCTTCTATTTTTTTCCTTGATGCATAAAACAAGTAGACAGTGGAGCAAAGCTGGGGAAACCTGAAACCTCAGGGCAGCATTCAAGTACTAAAGCAAGATCAGACTCACCAGAGGGAAGCCCAGAGGCGGAATACTCTGAGGAAGAAGATGAAGATGACAATGATGAAGATGATGATGATGATGAAGAAGATGAGGAAGACGAGGAGGAGGAGGATGACGACGACGATGATGAAGATGAGGAGGAGGAAAGTGAAGAGGAGGATGAGGGAGAAGATGAAGAGGATGAAGAAGAGCAAGACTGTGAAGAGGAAGATGAGGACAATGCTGTGGCATCTGTCCTGGCTAACACCACTGGAACTGAAGATATTCAAAAGCCCTGTGGCACTGGTGACCTGAAGATTACTGGCAGTGGTGAAGCTAAAAATGCACATGGTTCTGAGATCTCTTACAACAAAGCAGCTGTTCCTAGTTTTGTAAGTATAGCTGAGAATGTGCAGGCTGCAGAGAATGCTACCTGTACAGAAACTCAAAATAATGACAACATCAGTTCAGCTGGAGCATCAAACTATGGTATGCCAGTAACACTAGATGTAGAGGATGACTATGTTGTGTCAGCCATCAGGGTAGAATCTAAATTTTCTGATGAAGATGACAGCCTTGCTAAAGAAAGTATATGGTCATCATATCAAAACACAGTTTCAGACCTAGGTCCTACTGCACGCCCCATGACTTCCAAATTCCAAAAAGATCATTCACCTAGCAGGGATTTTGATAAAGAGATGGTGAAGGATGATGATGATGATAATGATAATGACTCAGATGAAGAGACTGCCAAAGTAGGAAAGCGCAGATCATCATGGGGCTCATCATTAGAAGAAGATGACAGTGATGACTGTGCCTCACCCAGAGAAGAGGATAAAGTAAACATCACAGACACCCATGATAAG
>OMKZ01014817.1:31685-43999 GCA_900302535.1 Neoniphon sammara | reverse complement strand
GAAGACACATTGTATTGACCTTAATAGTGATACTATTGCCAGACAAATATAAGTATTCAAGAGTCACTGCATATAAATAGTAGATATATGAAACACAGACTGGGTGGCATCAATAAGGATTAAATCAATCCAGGATTAGAGGTCATCAAGGTTTAGTAAATCTAGGTTTGAAATGACTAAATCTAGGTTTTAAAATAATCTGATCTGAGATGCATCCATATTGAGTCATATGTAATTTAACAAAAAATTAAAAACATTTTTTAGAACAGGACAGAAAACAAAATAAGTTGGCAATAATAACAAAGTAGTCTATGTTGTAATGCCATGCCATGTGGACCTTAGAGGTAATTGCCCTACACACAATGTTGCGTCAAGCATCAATTTTTCTAATTTTCAGAAAACTCTGTCCCTTATTTTCCTGTGAGGAAGTATTTCATTTTGTTCCATCCAGCTCGAATATGCGGCCATTTGTATGACTTTAAACCGCCTCAGAGGCAGGTTTCAATTCAATCCCTTAATCTTGGTTTACAGACTAATAAAACCATGATTAAAATGGAAGGCCTACATTTTTATTTTTAAACTAGGTTTAAAATTTGATGCAACGTGATTAATAGATAAACCTTAATTTAATCCAGGTTTAGGCTTAATCCTTGTTGGTGCAACCCAGCCACAGTCATATTAAGTCCCTTCTGTGAATGCTAACCTGTGTCCTGAAGGGTTTCACATAAAGGTCTTTTCTGTAGCTCCTCTGAGGCTCTTCAGGGAAGTGTTGGAACATTAAATCAGGCTGCCGACTTTCTCTTTTATTACACTGTTGTCATGATGTAGTCGAGGTATAGACAAACACAGAACCCGGTGCAAAGAAACCGCACAGCGCAAAATTAGAGCCATTAAGAGATCCACCATGTCAACACTACCAATAGCCCGGCCTCACTTTATTATTATGCTTGTCAAACCATTTACACACCTGCTGGGAGCGCGGAGAACGCTGCAGATATTGACCCACAGAAACCTGAGCATTGAAAGTACACACACACAGGCATGTGAACACACAGGTGCATGTGTGCAAGAGGGCATACACACATACTCACAAAGACAGTGCATACACGCAAGACAAGACACACACACACACATATGAGACAATGGCACCTGACACACAATAGACAGGTGCATTTCCTTATGGGCTTTTACAGTGGAAAGCACACGAAGACAATTGTCTGGCCTACGGTGAAGAAAAAGAAAAATTCAGAAGAGAACAAAGCAAGATGATGTATGCAGCTGAACCACATACAGCATATAATTTTTTTCTGCCAAAATAGACATGATGGATGATTACAGGCTGCCTTTTTTTTTTTTTTTTTTTTTTTTTTTTTTGGAGAAGGAGATGATTTGAGTCTAAGGGGCAAAGTCTGGTTTTATAGCTCTGTCTTATTTGGGGATTGGCCACACATGAGGTTCACACAGAGTTAGAGTCAGGTCTGTGGTTCAGGTCCACAGATCTTACACACAAGAAAGGGCAACACGGCAGTAAATCTCCATCTTAACAACTAGTTTAGTGTCACATTCAGTGTTGAAATCTTGTTTTTCACTTGTTTCAGGCATTTTTCTGGGAACAAGTATAAATATGTTGAAACAAAGCAGAATAAAGCAGATAAGCCCACTGGGATCAAAATGATGGAAATAAATTGATTAGCACTGTAAAGAAGTGGGTTTTTCTCATCCCACTGGCATAATTTTTCACTTGGTTGAAAAAAAAAGATTTTAAAAGTAAATACGAGACTAAACGACTTGATATGAATGAAATTTCTTGCAGTGGAGGCTCTAAAAACATACAGAAACCCCACAGAGAGCCCAATGTAGAAAATTACAGTAATTTTCTTTTGAACCCACAACAACAAGACAAACGTCACAGGCAGCCTGTCTGTCCTCTGGCCTCCAATTAGCAGCCACACATCCAGGAAACAAAATGACGTACATGATCAACGAAACCCTCAGAAGAAATTTGACCTTCTGCCGTCCGCCTGCCTGCGCTGGCCACCGGCTTCGTCACGGGTAATAGAGCGACAGGCCTCACGGACATGTGCCGCGTGTCAGTTTGTCAAACATACAGAATGACAAGCGGGTTTCTCCGTTTTAAAATGTCAATACTTTTCATCCTTCACTGCACCGCCTCGATTTAAAGGTCAGCTTGTTTATCAGGGACACATGCACCTGTGATTCCTTTGGAGGACATTGATGTGTGGCGAGATTTTTATGTGTGTTCTGGCACACACACACACTCACACACGCTCACACACTCTCACACATTGATGGACTTAAATTGATTCAGTGAATGGCGATGCAAGCCAGGAACTTTTCTTTTTTATGGTGCTGACTGAGGTCTTTGCGCCCATTTCTAAATAAATAAAGACCTCAAACCTTTGGGTCTGAAATATTTATCATGAAATCACACAAGAGCTACTAAACTGCGTTCCGCACAGCTCTGCACCGAGGGAGACGAGCCAGCTTTAGCACATTTATTTCATACCCCAGCACTGATTATGTAGACACGTTTGGATTTTTCTAAAAGAGAAGGGGAAGGACTGTGTTAACAACGGGAGGGAAGGATGGAGTGACAGAGAGAGAGGGGAGATTTTGTTGGTGATCGACAGAATGAAGACAGAGGACGGTGGAGGAGGAACTTTAAGACTTTCACCAGGGGGCATAACAGCACACACACACACACACACACACACATAAATACTCAAAAATGTGCACTGACTCACATCGTCTTCATTCTCTCTCTCTCTCTCTCTCTCTCTCTCTCCGTGCCCCTGTTTCCTTCCATCTTTGCTTTGTCAACACAATCACTGTCATCACTCTATCATCGACACTATTTCGGTCTCTGACTGCACATCTCTGACTTAGCGAGGGGAAACTAATACAGTATAGGGAACACTGTCACTCCGTGTTATTGGGATTGTGTGTCAGAGTGTTTAGTGTCTGATAGAGACGGAGTTGGAACTTCTGCACCCGGCAGAGGGATTACCAAGAGCTCAGGGAGAGATCATAAGAAGTTTCAAGCGTGGATAAGAGCAAGCAAACAAACACAAAAATAAAGTAGTTAAATATGCAGTCAGCACTCACGCACAAATAGAGAGAGAGGACGAGGTTATTGCAGTCTGCTAAATTTAAGGCTAAAACTAATTCGTTTGAATTAGTCGAATGAAAAAAGTTAAACGTTAAAAAGAAAACCAGGAAAACAGGATGGTGAAGCCTGCACCTCTATGATATCTAAGAGGCTATAAAACTGTTTCACATACTGTAGAGTGATAATAAAGTAATGCAAATAATTTTCACTGTAGTTGTTTCATAAAATCCAAAGTAAAACAGTAGTTTAGGACATACTTCTGTTAGGATGGTTCTCCAACAATCTGTTATTTTGGATTTCATTTTTTTTTAGCATTTAACACACTTCTGTCACATTCTGCTTTAAGCTGAAAATCAATATTATTAAACTGGATTATGCTAAATATATATATAAAAAAAAACACTTCTGAAAATGCAGGCTGAGCATTCTCAAGACAGACATGCACTGTTGTTGTCATAAAAATCTTGTAACTTTCTGGATTTTCATGTTTTGACTTCAGTTGAAAGATCACACATTTTTGTGAGCTGTGGGAATTGTACAACTCTTGTGTTTGTGGCTCTTTGAAAACCCTTCAGCTGGACACAAAAAAATGCAGAGAGGTCAAACTAAAAACATGTTTCTGAAAAGCTGATCTTTTGGAGGAGCAAGGTTTTCATTCAATAGCGACTTTATATTTGTAAACTGTTTTTAACAAACTGTTTTATCACAAAAACTAGAGATAAATAAGTTGCATGTGTGGGTGTCCCTTCTCTGTGAGTGGATGTCAAAGTCCTGCGGGAGAACTGAGTGATTGACAGACAAAGTCAGAGGGACGGCCGGTCAGGTGGGAGCTGAGGTCGGTTGTGGACTCTACGAAATAAATCTGAATTTAAATGTGTGTCTGATTCCCTGATGATGCTTGATGATGAAGCTCGAGCTATTTTCTCTCAAATCCACAGGATGATATGAAGCACTGCATCCTGTAAGTGGAGAGTGCAGGAAGGAAGTCTTATTGATAGTGATGAAATCTTTGAGAAATTGACAGGAAAGGTCATGTGATCCACTATAGTTAGACTTTATAATCAAGCGGTGCATCAAAGAGCCTAAAAAGCCTAAAAACTGAACCCTTTCCTGTTCTGCCTCTATGCTGATGTAAAGCCATTATACTTCATGGAGGGCTTTGAAAGTACAGGGTTGAGTAGACGTTTCAACAGCAAAATTTCTCTCTTAGTCTTCTCTATCTCTCTATCTCTATCTCTATCTCTGAGAGAAAATGAAGTACAGTGTTTTTTTTTAATAATCAGCTGTTTTATATGTTCACATTATAATTGCTTGACCTTATAATCCCTATAATTGCAGACAGGGGCCTTTATTCCTTATAGGGATTAAGGTGAACATATAAACAGTTTATTAGAATAAGCAATTTTCTCCTTATCTTTCTTCTGTCTTTTTTCTTTATCTCTCTCTCTGTATCTGTGTGTGTGTGTGTGTGTGTGTGTGTGGTACTGGGTTAGTGCAAGCATGCGTGAAGCAACATGGATCCCTGAGCATGGCACCTTGTTAATGGAATACCCCTGTCCTCTGCCGTCCCGTGTCGGGCCGACTGTAAACCTGTTATATAGTGACTGTGATCGTAGCAGGTAACATGAACACACATATAGATGAGAGTGGGAAGCTAGCATGAACATCACATGAACGAAACACAGGAACAACAGCACTGAGGCTGCGTGGAGCCTGGCGAACACCATCCAAGGGAAAAAAAAACCCTCGTACCACATCCTGAAAATTTGTAGACATAATATCAGTACCTGGGCTGCTCTCTTCAGGAGACACGCAGCTCACCATATGAGAACGTAAATAGGTACGCACTAAATGGAAAGAGCAGCACATGCAACCAAAAGTTTGTGCTCAGAAGCAAATCATCATCTTTGACAGGAGTACAGTTGTACACCACAAATACATCTTAACAACATTTAGACTCATATTCAGTTTTAAAATCCCATTTTTTCTTAAAACAGGTGAAAAAAAATCTGCCAGTGGGATGAGATAATCCCACTTGTTTCTAATGCAGCTTCACTTGTTTAGTGAATTTTTCTGGGAACAAGTAAAAATATGTTCAAACAAGGCAGAGTAAGGCACATCAGCCCGCTAGTATCAATAAAATGACAATTCAAGAAAATTCTGGAAACAAGTTGATCAGCATTGTAAACAAGTGGGACTGTGTCTTCCCACTGGCAGATTGTTTCACTTGTTTTAAGAAAAACAAGATTTTAACGCTGAATATGAGATTGCATTTCTTGAGATTGCTTTTTTTTTTTTTTTTGCAGTGCAGTCACAAACCAAACAGTCACATCCACGAGAGCAAAGACAGACAAAAGCAATTTGCTACTCTCTTACCCAAGATCATCCTGAAGCCTTCCACTGTCAACTCCTCTATTCCAACTTATCTTCTCGCTCAAGTCTCTTTTCTCCTTCAGCTACAAGAGATGACTCAAATCTTTAAGTGCCCGCCTTCTGGCTTCTCAAAACAACTTGGAGGAAATGTCCAACATTGCACGCTTCTCTCTGGATCCCTACACTGTGTCTCCTCTCCTCTGCTCTGCTCCCCCCTCGTCCACGCAGGATGTGGAGTCTTCAGATCGTGGCACTGGGCTGGTGTGGTGCTGTGTTGTGTTGTGAGGCTGACAGCCAGCTGTTGGCAGAGGAGAAGCGCGGCGGTCCTGACTGCAACACAACCTGCACTCAATCTGCTGCAAGGAAGCCTGTAATTTATTCACTGTTATGTATTCACTCCAGCAGAGGGAACGCTAGAGAATACAGCTCAGACGGAGCCTTTCCTCACTGGAGAAACCTCTGCACCACAGTATGCCTATCAGACACTGCCAGCCCCCCTCTCTCTCTCTCTCTCTCTCTCTCTCCCTCCCTCTCTCTCTCTCTCTCTCTCTCTCTCTCAGTTTTTGGGGTTGGGTATAACCTAAAGGCACCTTACATTCTTGTGACCTGATTGGTGAGAGGCTCCGCCAATGAGAGCAGCCGGTGCTGAGCATTTTCTCGGGGCGTTTGAATCAGTAGGCAGACGCTGGAGTGATAATGCTGCTGTCAGTTCTGCTCTCCCCTTCCCTCCGTCTCCTTTTCCCCTCCTGTCTTTTCCCTCCTCTATGCTACTAACTTTTTTTTTTTTTGGCCATTTATTACTCTCTTTTTGCTCATCCCTCTCCATTCCTTTCTTCATGCCTCACACTGCAGCGGCAGGGGTGAAGCATGCCTTTGTTTCACCATATCCTCAGCCCATATGAGGCTGTATAATTGCTCCGGGCTCCCTTCCTCCCTGTCTTATTGTGGGATGTTGGGTATTTACACACAGAGCTGTTGTATATTTTGAAAATGCTGAGCAAGTGAGGTAGCTGCCATTCTACAGAAATATGTGAACGGAACAAAAAAAAAAAAGAAAGCAAACGCAGAGACGGGATGGAGACTGACAGCTTGAGAGACTCGATGAAGCGTTTGGAGGGAGGGGAGGGGAGATTGAGGTAAACGCAAACTGACTGGGGATGAAAGTGTAAGGTGAGGAAATGTGGAGGACGGGGTGAAACAGGCGGATAAAGGAGGACGCTGACAACAGTATGACAGGCAGAGGCAGAGGGGTGCTGAATGAGCAAAAAAAAAAAAAAAAAAAACAGGCTCAGTGCATACACTTTTATATCAACATTTAACAGAATAATATATTCCATGTGGCGTGCGTTATGAATGAATATGCGAGACTTCATCAAACTCTATTAACTTAATGAAAACACCAACATGACCTCTGGCTTTCCCGGTGAAAGTCAATCTATGTGTCTGTGTTTGTGTGCTATCCAAAATTGGTGTGTGTGCGTGTGTGTGTGTGTGTGTGTGTGTGTGTGTGTGTGTGTGTGTGTGTGTGTGTGTGTGTGTGTGTGTGAGATAAGGTTTCCTCATTAGTAGAGTCAGGCTGAATAATTCAGGTAGGTGTATTGTTGTGGCCAATGGGCCAGGTGCTAATGGGACTGTCTCTGGGCAGAGGGGCAGACACAGCATGACTTTAATTGATGTCACCATGGGAAACTGAAACCGGACTGCCGGACTCAAGTTACACACCAATCTGTGTGTGTGTGTGTCTGTGTGTGGGTGTGTGGGTGTATGCAGGGAGGGAGAGGGTTGGCCAGTTTAGGAAAGCTTCAAAATTTGCACTAATGGGAACATTTAGCAGGTTCTCTAACAAAATGTCTTTGTTAGAGATAAAGGAATCTTTTAGCATCAGACTGCAGGAACACACTTAATTATGACTTTGAGGGAATGTGGCGGCTTTTTGCAAAGAAGCTCTTTCTGCTGCGTGACAAACCTGTTTCACCTCTATGTTTCCAGGACTGCTAACTTTAAACTACAAGTTTTAACAATAAAGTAATGATTCACCTTAAGACCTTTTCCCACAAAATACAAAATGCAATTTTGTGAACCTGGAAATAAAATATCATAACCTTGGTTTGCAGAGATACCATAGTACAGTATATAGTACAATATACAGACTACACTGAGGTAAAGGTCCTACTTTCTTGTTGTCCAACAATACCTCAACCAAAGATTTTTGGAAAAAACATCTGCTAAAACTTCTTTTACAGTTAAGATTATTCCTGATACTCATTTATTTGGGGTTTTAGGTTACGGTCAGAGGTCAAGGAATGAATGTAGGTCAATACAGTGTGTGTGTGTGTGTGTGTGTGTGTGTGTGTGTGTGTGTGTGTGTGTGTGTGCATGTGTGTGTGTTGACCCCACCACCCTATCCTTCTCTCCAATTGCCCCAGGAGGCCGTAACTGTGTCGACAGGCTTGTTAAACTCTAATTTTAGCCGTGATCGTTAACAGTGAGTCCTGAGGAGTCCTGCCAATGTTTAATGAAGTCTTCATTTGATGTGTAACACCAATGAATCAGCCTAAAGCATGTGTCTTTAATCAGCCACTTACAGGTTGAAGTGGGCAGACTGATGACTGATGAAAGCACAACTCAGCTTCACACTCAGCCCCTCTCACCCAGCTCTCTGCCATTTTCTATCATTCATGAACCAAAACAGACTTTATATACACACACATTACGTGATCAAAGTGTAAAGTGCTGTAAAATTCCAGCAGGCAGCACTTCTTCAGAAACCCTGATGACTGATTACACCATTATAATCTACTATTTTTACTTTGAGTGCGGTCAGGCACTCCAGTTGTCCAGCGCCCAAACGCCACTGACAGAGAAGCAGCCAACTGTACGAGGCTGTTAATCTCTTTGATGGAAACTGACAAGCAGAGTTTGTTTCCCCCCTGCTGGCAGCGTGAAGGCAGTCCAGGCTCACAGCAGAGCCCTGTTTGCCTGGGAGCTGCTGTTTACCTCACCTTCAGATTATAATCAGAGAAGAGATTAAAATAGGTTTCTCTGGAATGGAGACCTGGAATGACCAACTCGCGCTGTAAATGCACACCAGGCCAAACATATCTGACTCTGTCCAGTGAAGGAATAGAAAATAATCCAACCTATCAGCATGGTGTGGGATGAAATGTATGATGGTCTGGTTAATATCTAAAACTCCGAGATATCCTTGCAGCATATATATATATATAAACACGTGTGTGTGTGTGTAAGTAATACATACAGTATATTCAGATCACTACCTCCCTTGCTCCTATGTCATTTATCTGTTATTGTCCAGTGTACATACTCATAAAGCTGAAAATATATATTATAAGATGAAAATAATATTATAAAACAGCTGAATGTGATTAAAAAATCCATCCCAAAGTCATAAGAAATTAGTCTGGTATTATAGGTAAAGTTATATGGGGTAATGTAATATTGATTAATTGTGCGTGATAAAAAAAAAATACTGATAACCTCACAGATCATGAGATTACTGCAGATTACTGCTTCTATCTTATTAATGCCTAAAACAACAATTGTTACAGTTTGACCTGGGATTGGACAGTAATTTAAATCAGCAATTTATGAAACAGAAGTTTCTCCTCAACAGAAGTTGTTCCTCATTCTTTTCACTTCTTCACTTTACTACGCAGCACCGCTTCTTCATTTAAATCTTCAAAATTCTGCTCTGTTGTTGTCTTGTTAGAGGAAACATTTGCTGGTGGAGGTCGGGCAGCACAGCTTTCACACACTGCCCTGTCTGTTTCGTCACAGTTCACATTCTTCCTCTCTCATCTCTCGCTGTTTCTCCCTCCCTGCCTCACGGTGGTGATGTATGCGCCAGGTCAAAGGTCAGGCCGGGTGTAAGTGCAAAGTCTTGTTCAACACTCGGCGCTGATGTACACTCGAAACCGCTCTAAAATTCATCAGAGAGAAGCCTTCAAAGCCTCATGTGAAACTGTCGCCGGCTCGCGTTATTTCTGTGCGGAACATTGTGATAATGAGAAGATCACGGCTTATCCACTTCTCGGTTCACTTTTTACCCAGATCAAAAGGAGATCACTCAGAGTTGTGGGTGGTTATGCACTGCATTGCTCATTAGTCAATTACGCCCTTACCTGAGCCCCACATTGGCTGCTCCTCTTCTCCTAGAGGCTCAAACTGATCCAGAGCCTCACTCCAGTAGAAATTCCAAAGGTCAGCGTGTCAGCCGGCATAAAAAAAAACACAGAGGTGACGGAGCAATAGAAATGAATCAAAGTAGCTCACGTTACTGTGCAGAGATATATAAAGTAGCCCTCGGCTGCAAAAACACAGACTCTGCACCCGTCAGCTGGAGGAGCGGAGAGCAGGGAAAGTTGAGCGCGGGCGGCCGCATGCCCACAGTCGATCAAACAGCTTGATCTTCGACTTCTTTCTTTCCTCCTTATCTCGCAGAAACTCCCTCCATCTTTCTGGATCTATTCCCCTGCCTCTGCTTTCTCTTTTTTTATTACCTGGCTCTTTTCAAATGCCTCTCATTCTCTCAAACTCTCTCTTTTTCCTCACTCGTCCCTGTTTCTCCCAACTCCCGGGACAGAAGGTAACAAGTGCACAGGATTCCAGAGGCTAATTCTGCTTCTTAGGACAGGGAACCTAATATGTGAGGACAACTGTGAAAGGAGGGGGAAGACAGGCAGAGAGTGTGAGGAAAGGGAGGGGCAGGAGGGAGTGGGGACTGACCGGCGGATGGTCAATCATAGGAAACAAGAAATGGTGTGTGTGAGTCTGTCATTGAAACTTGAGACATCAAGGAGACGCAGAAAAAGCTGACCTATGGGAGGCGGAGAGGAATATGATTGACAGACGGAGCGGTTGTCTTACAGGCAGATCCGTCGCGTCTGTCTGCTTGTTTGATGTGGAAATTAATTCACGCGCAAATGGATTTTCCCAGTAGCTTTCTATCTCAAATGCACTGGGATAGAGCGAATGCCGAATGGCTCTAATAATTCATAGACTTAATCCGTCCAAAGATGTCTGAGCAAAAACTCCCAAGCTCCATCACTCTATCAGTTTTCCCAACCACATTTTTCAGCCTCCTGTCATTTACTTGATCAGATGCTTAATATCTTTAAGCAGCCTCCAAAATGCTCTTATTTTTTCTCAATTTGCCAAGCATCAAACATCTGGAACTAAATTATATGTATGTACAGTAGGCTCCCGTTTTCCACACCAGATCTGCTGCAAGGCCAAAACACTCTCAGACTTAGCAGCTTTTAGTTGGGTCATTCATTATTCTGTGTAATTATCCCTTCAGTGAGGCACTCAAACTAATAGCTGGAAATAGCTGCAATGATGAAATTGAGCGAGATCAGTGGATACTTCTTAGATGACGACACAGTAACAAATGCTGATACAAATACAAACCTGATACCGCCTGACTCCGGTTTTCTAGCATGTCAATTCCTCGCCACTGCCAGTTAAGGTGTAAATTTAGATCGGATATCATAAATGTGCTTGCAAGTGTCATTTAAGAGAGTTAGGAGAGCGCTGGGTGGAGGAAGAGGAGGTGAGGAGAGAGGTGAGATTGACGCATGGTGCAATGTCGAGTAAATGTCAGTCTAATTTTGCTATGCTAAAAGCTCTTTGAAGAAGTCAGCTCTCCTTTGCCTTGTTGTACTTTACAAGTCACCTGCAGAATAAGAATGAAAGTGGGCATACTGTAAGAGTGGTCTATCAAAGACATATTAACAATATAATAGCATTAGGCTGTTAGTGTGTGGGGGCTTGTTTAATGTCTGTGGAAACCAGATAGGGCATTTGAAAATGTAAGTGTTTAATGCCAGCAGTAAAGCAGTAATGGCACTCTCCAGTCAGACTTGGCACCGTCCCACTGTGTCAGTTCTGAGCAAGAGATGCCTGTTTAAACTCATATTTCAGCCTAATTTAAGGTAGACACCACTGTTTGACATTTCTGCACACACACACGCACACACACATGCACACAAACACACACACAGACACACCAACACCTCCTGGCAGCGTGCCACGTAGGGGTTAGGTTAAGGGACAGTGAGGAAGGGCAACAAACTAGAGCAGTAAGCACATTTCAGCAGTGGGATCGAGTTACAGGGACAAACACCCCCCTCCCTCTCGGGGTCCCTCTCTTCTCTAAAAACTATTCTCTCTCTCTCTCTCTCTCTCTGGCTCCCTCTATTTCATTCTGTAATAAAATCTTTACAAGAACACTTGCTGTTAAGTATGGCATCTTAATGCAGGACATCTCCCTTTCCCTCTGATCTATATGTCCCATTTAAGTTCTGTTTATGCACACATTAAAAGGACATTAAATTGACAAAAGATACTTAGAGTTAGGAAGTTTAAAGCAGACCCTCACCAGAAACGTAAAATAATGGCATAAAAATACAAATAGAGTGAATGGGATAAAACATTAAAAAACAAGTAATTTGGCTGATTCAAATCAAGGTACAAAGAATGAAATCAAAACAAAGAGAACTAAACAAAACAACAGACAAACAAAAAGATGACAAAAATGTGTTAGTGAGTGTATGCATAAATAGGCATAAGATATGTATGTAGAGTATGTGTGCGTGCGTGTGTGTGTGTGTGTGTGTGTGTGTGTGTGTGTGTGTGTGTGTGTGTGTGTGTGAGAGAGAGAGAGAGAGAGAGAGTGGGTGTGAGAGGGAGGGGGGCAGAGAGGCAGCAATTGAGTGCAGTGACTGATCTCCTTCATTTCCAGGAGCAAGGATGGGATCATTTATTGATCTGGACGTTTCATTAAGTGTCA
>OMKZ01014817.1:0-19749 GCA_900302535.1 Neoniphon sammara | reverse complement strand
CACACACACACACACACACACACACACACACACACACACACACACACACACACACACACACACACACACACACAAACACGGATGAACACATGCACTCAGTCACTCATGCACACACATGTATTCATGCACACTCACACAAGCACACACACACACTTAACCCCAACTGGGGAGGTGCACACACACAGCTTTACGGACAGCTGATAGGAACAGGTTTAGCTAGTGGCTACTGTTTGGAGTAGGTCAAGCAGAACAGGATCTGTTAATGTCTTTTTGTTTCATAGTTTATACTGCAAAAGACTGCATTTTGTTTTTGTTTTGTTGTTTTGTAAGACAATAAGCAATTGTGTCAAAGGCACACATGCTCTTACGACTAAGGGTTGGGTGTCAGTATTGTGCCCTCTCAGGGTGTGTAAACGCCCATTTTTTGCCCCATTAGGCACAGTTTGATCGTGCCCCTGGGAGTGCGCTGCATTCTCATGCTGTGCTCAGTGTGATTTTTCTGCAGATTAACCAACAATCTAGTCACATTCTAGTTAAACAAGCGTATGCATCTGTTCTCTTAAATGGAGTGGACACTTTCTGAAATCTGTTTCTAAATAGAAACAGTGGTAGAAGATAAATGATTTTGATTCATCATTCTGCACTGCTTTTATTACATTTTCCTTCACTGAAAATGAATAGGTGCAACACATTTCTGTCATCTCATACCTTATAACTTTTTAACATAAATTTTACTTAAATTTCATTGTACATTTTTTTACTTATCACCAAGATAAGTGATTCTGTTGGGAAGACAGAATCACTTATCAGAATCACTTACAATGACATAAATGCACTTAATGCAGTGCATTTATATCATTGATGAAATGAAAGATGCGATTGTATGATGTGATTGTATTAGTCGCTTATTTTTTAGGGCTGCTTCAGTTTCAGGGAGAAGCAGGGAAAGCAGAGGCAATGTACTTCTTTCCATCACCATAGGTAGTTTTATCCCAGGTGTAAGTCTGGATTGCAAGCTCCTTTCCACCCAGGCTCAGACGACACCTGAGAATGAAGGACATTTAAAAATCAAATCAAAATAGATGCACAGGCCAGACTACATGGCAGAATAAAGATATACTCACCGTTTTCCAGGGCGAGTGATGTAGCAGAGGCTGTACATGGCAAAGTCAAATTCAGGACTGCAGCCAATGATAGCAGAACCGACCTGCTTGAAGTAGCCATCCCAATTGAACTGCATCCCCAGAACATCAGGGTAGGAAGTCCACTGAGAACAGGAGAGAGAGAGAGAGAGAATGCTAATGAAGCCAGAAGTCCACATCACAACATAAATGAACATGTTGAGCTCTCACTGTTGATGCTTACAGGGCCGTCAAAGCTGTGGCTGTAGTAGTTGAGCAGGCCCTTTTTCTCCAGAAGATAGAACTGGATCCAGTTGTGGAAACCTGACACCTTTCCGCCCTTGACCTCTCCTATTATGGAATGTGTTATCTTTATAAACACATGGACAAAAACAATATTTGCAACATATATGTTAGTGTTTCAAGGACATCTAGTTTCTCAAACCTGCAAAGATGTGCTCAAAGCCGCTGGAGTCCATTTTGTTGTTGTAACGGGAGTAGAGACCAAACCACATCTTCTTCAAGTCCTGAATGAACTCTTCCTCTGACGCATAGCGGCCTGTGAATCCATAATACTGACTATTACAAAACTGGTGTTATAAAGAGCAGTAGCATCATAGGATTTCCAGCAAGTATGTTACTGTGAGCAGTGCTGAACCAGTTTTAATGTGAGCTGTTATTAGTGGACCTAGTTACCCTTTGTGTAGAGGAAGGAGAAGAGCTCCCTGCCCAGCTCAGTGTTGGACATGGTCTCCCTGAGGAAGGTCTCCTGCTCAGCCAGCTGCTGGGGGCTGAAGTCCTCTGTCTGCCCAGTCATCCTCTGGTAGTTGTCCAGCAGAGCCAGGAGAGCTGCATAAGTGGGCTTGGAGAACAGAGCATCCTCATCCAGGTAGCGGAACAGGCTGGAAAACACAAATACACAATGACGAGATCATCACATAGAGCAAAGAGAGAAAAGCAAAAAGGAAGCAAAAGAAGGGCAAGGAGAAATAAAACTAACATGGGAAAAGGGTAAATAAATCTCAGATCAAAAGGACAGAAAGATATGTTGCATGCACGGTAGTAATATGAATAATAATAAAAAAATAAAGAACCGATGAAAGAGTTTTGTGCTAATAAAGTTGTCTGCTCACGGGCGAGAGGAGAGATCTATCTTGGAGCTTGTCTCAGAGTCGGGCACCAAGGCCTGAGAGTCAATGATCAGCTGTGAGGCTGAAGCCTTGTTGGAGTCCAGAGCATAAAGAGCCTCAGAGAGGGCCTTGATCTCAGCGTCAGTGATCACACTACCACCACCAGTGTTACCATCACCTGTAGAGCACGAGACTCACATTATTACACATAGACACACTCATACATGCACATACTTGGTTAAAATATTTGACATAGTAGTAATTGTTGCTGTTCTCTCTGTAGCAGCGGTTTACAGACGTTTTCATGTTTCAGACCCCCAAGTTTCATTAGACCTCCATTTGAAATAATTTTGCCCTCAGGACCTCAAGATATTTTGGTTTGTGTTAAGTATTAATTTGTTTTAAGATGTTACGCTTGAACATCAATAAGTAGATTCAAAGTAGTGCAATTGAAACATAATGTTAAAATAATCACACATTTTTTGTTTTGTAACTTCTCTTGAATTTCAGTGAAATTAAACTTTTTCATTTTGCTGAGGATGCCTTGGAGGCCCGTCAAGGACCCGTGTGGGACCCCGGACCACACTTTGAAAAGCACTGCTGTATAGCATGACCAGTAAGACATTGAGCAGAAGGGTACAATGTGGCTAAGTGTTTTAGTTATGGTGTCAGAGACACCATAACTACTACTACATAGAGCTACCAGACTGAAGCCTTTTAGCTGCAGATCATTAAGCAGCACAACAGCGACACCTATTGGTTACATGCTCAAAAGGAGAGCCAGTATTGGGCCTGTTTGGACAGCATGCACAGACAGGCATTGGAGTGGGCAGTGTATTACACAGCCAGTTAAACTGAAGAGTACTGAACAGAAGCTCATAATAAATGATTTCTGATTGCTGTCATTCTTATAAATTATAAACCGAGAATTTGAGCTTTGGTAGGACATTATGCATTATAGGTATGGGTAGCATTATGGGGCTGCTCATTGCTGTTTTTATATTCACTATCCACCATGTGAATGTCAGCAGGTGTTGAAAGGGGAGTAGCCATGCAGGCGAGACAGAGACAGAGGTCAGCTGATTAGCAGTGGTGAGGTGTGCTGCAGGACGTGACTATAGCGGTCAGCTAGGTGACACATGGCTCGTCTTATTCTTACAGAGGTCTGAGTAGTCGCTGCAGCAGTTGTTGTGCTCACTGCACTTGGAGTTGCAGTGACACTTGTTATCAGGATTGTATTTCTCATCACAGCGGCCCTTACAAGATGTGGATCCCTCTGAAAGGAAAATAACAATGCATTTGTCATTTGCTGTAAATTTGACTTTACCATGTCTACAAAGTGATAGTGCAGAAGGGGCAACGTATCTGTTTCTGTCAGTTTTTCCTACAAAACAGCCCTCTATAGCCACTCACCTTTGCATAGCTCAGCGTAGTCTGAGCAGCAGTCCCTGTAGCGCTCACAGGATGGGTTACACTGACAGGAGTAGTTGCTGTCTGTTCCATAACCACAGCGACCCTGACAGGAGTCCAGCGAGTCTGGGAAACAACAGGACAGATTGGTACAGAGCAATACAGGATATAAGGAATATCTTATTTCTAATTGTATTACATGGTTGTACATAAACTGGTAAGATATGAAAATTAAAGAAATATGAAAAGAGAAAAGACCTAATTTGCATGCAGTAGTATAAGAGTCACAATGTCTTACTGCTGTATCCCTGGCAGAACAGGGTCCCCCAAAGTGCAAGAACAACAACAATCCTCATCGTGGCTCAGCAGCAGCCTGAAAACAAGGTGCGCTGACAGAAATGAAGGTGTCCCTTTTATAGTAGGTTTCACCTAGCCAATCCAGGGGCAACACTCACATTAGGCCAGCCCCTCAGTCCAGATGCCAGTCACCTTGTTGTGACAATAGAATGTGTGGATATAATGCTCTGAAATGTGTGATCAATTTCCATATTGTTGTTTTAACTTCCAATTTATAAAATCTTCACAGCGGTAAAGAACAGTAATAAATACCACTACACAAAAGGAGTGTAATACATAATGGAAAAGGCCATCCCTAATGTGATGTGAGTGAAGTCCCTCTGAAAGCCATTTGTTAAGTTAAAATTTAGAACGGCATTCCTAAACAAAAATGATTTTTGAATGTACAAGGAATGAATACAGGTTGATAAACATTCTCTCCCTTCTCATCTCTCTCTCTCTCTCTCTCTCTCTCTCTCTCTCTCCCTGCGAAACTTCACACCTGTTCAGCAACTACATGGTTCTTGACTGTACTGAAATAAGACCTTATCAAGGTTTGGGTTGTGATAACAACTCTATTTTTACAGTTACTTTGATATCTGTTGTTGTCTTGCAGTTAGGATAACTTAATTTCCAACACACATTTAGAAATTATATTTGTGTGTCAAGATACTGTTTATTGTCTTTGAAGATTTTTTCTTATTTCTTCTGCCAGAGCACCCAGCTGCTCCATTTCACAGCGTTTTGCAACGCAGCTCACCTAGCATAAATTACCTGCTTCAGTGTGCCTGATCATGCTGAGGGCACATGCTCCCTGTGGGACGTCCTGCTCACAGGCACATGCCAAAGGACTGGGATGGATGTAGTGTCTTTGTATGGTAGTATTCTGTGTCAGTCACGTTTAAGGTATCTTAGAGTGCACGGTAAAAAATAATCATCTGCGCAGAGGCAGATACAGGCATAGATGTTTATGACATAGACTGTTGAAATGCAAGTTGCTTTTCCATTTCTATCTGATAAAAGAACGCTGCACTAAAACAAGAAAGCTATAGTTGCAGTGTTTTCTTGGGAATTGCTGTTTTTTTTCCGTAGCAGAAATATCTTTGGCTTATCATTATCATAATGCTGACTGCTCCATTCTTTAGTCAAGTCTAATGTTATTTATATAGATTTACACGGTCTATCAATCACATCTTTCATTTATACAAAGGCAGCTCAAACAGCTTTAGAAAAAGAAAGTAAATAAGTACACAATTGCATAAATAAAACAATACAGAGTGGAAAGAGTACGCCCTGCTAAATAAAAAAAATTTAAGCTGGCTCTTAAACTTGGAAATAATGGGGGTGTGGCTTCAAGCCACAGGAAAGGCATTCCAGCGCATAGGAACATATAAAAGCAGAATGCTGCTTCACCAGCTTTAGACTGAACTCTGGGTTACTCTTAGAGGCCAGAGCCAGATTAGTGGAGGATTCTAATAGGCTCACAGCTATCAACATATATAGTTTGGGGTTAGGCCATTCACCAACTTTGGAAACCAAGAGTGGGATCTTGTAGTCTACTCTATAGTTTACAGAAAGCCAGTGAAGTGAAATGTATAATTTTTTTTAGTCAAGACATTCCGAATCAGCTACAAGCTAGAACCCAGAGAAAACAGTATTACAGTAATCTAGTCTGTTGGTAATTAAATCGTGTAGTATTTTTTCAGTGTTTGATTGAGTTAAAAATTTTGAACTTAAGAGGTATTCTTGGCAGAATGGTGGCAGAATGAAGACCTGGTGATAAAACCTCAAAGATCAAAGGGGATCCAAGATTATAATTATATTTCTGACCTGATTATTGCTCTTTAGCAGTACCTAGGATAATTTAGCTGTACCTAGGAAATTTCAAATCTCTAAGCCTTTCCACCTTGAACCAGCACTTCAGATTTAATTTCACTGAGATGAAGGAAGCTATTGGAGATCCAAATGTTTCTATTTGTCCAAAATGTTTTTTCCCCTATGCCTGGTGTTAGGCCATTTAATAAGTTCATTACTGTATATTCTCTATTGTTTCCTACCCATAAATGATAAGGAGGAGTTTGTCTTGCCCCCAAGTTATACTTATGTCAATATCCACTAAAAATGAAGTACAAAAGAGGAGGAGGTGGGAAACAATCCAGTGGTTTTCTAATTGGTTATGGGTTAATTCCAGGGCTATCACTGTATCACATATGTAGAAACACATCCAAGTAAAAGGAACTTTCCCTCCCTGAGAAGGGAGGCTCCAATGCCCAGATGTGTTTCTCAGATAACAAAGAACATGTTGGACACCAATCCAGAAAAAATAAATAATTGTCCCAGAAATAAAATAAGGTTTGGGACTTGTTTTTATCATCAAAGATACTGTTCTGGTTCTGAGTAATACCGTATATCACCTTTTATACTTAGTGGTAGGTAGGTGGTAAAGTCTAAAATAGTCGTAAAGTTTGAGGACTATGAATGCAATGTCTGTGTGGTGGCTTGACACACTGCAATCATACTCCCTTACTCCAGAGGGCGCAACGCACCTAGTAGTGCTTTGCTTTTTTTGACCCTGCTTACTTGCCATACACAGCGTGGATGTCAATGACATTACAGCTAGGGCTTTCATAAGTCTTGCTTTCAATAAGGATTTAGGATGTCGTTAAGCTTCGTTTTTAGAGCAATAAGAACAGAAGTCTCAAAGGTGGGTAAATACATTTACATTGACTGATATCCTTGCTAGTTTACCCGGCGCTTCGGCGGTCGTGAGCTGATTTGATTTAGTTTATTGCTACAGTGAAGTCACTTGGTTTCTCAGGCTTCAAGGTTTCATAGCTTCTGTTCTACCAAAATATATCTGAAAAGCCACTGAGGACAGGTTTTATAAATTCAAGTTAAGTCATCTTCAGTAATGTCAAGTAGACACTGAGAAGCCTTATCAATTGTATTGCTTGGAAAAAGCATTAGGTGCACAGGAAAACCTGGAGACTAGCCTTTTATATTATACTTTTCAACATTATATCACCCTCAGGTCAGCATTGGCCAGCATGTACAGTCCTTACACACAAGCTGTCAGCTTCTGGCTGCTGACAAAGCCCTCCTGATGAAACTTCGGAAAAGCACTGGCTACACCTTCACTAACTGCAAGAAAGCACTGGAGAAGTTTGACAATGACATAAAACAGGTATCTTACCCTTCTTTTTTGTGCACAGTCACATATCAAAGTTTCAGGTCTGACACTAGACAGCTACAGAGCCTGCTACAACAAAGGATGTTTGTGGTTCTCTGTGATTGCTGTAATCTTATTTTCCAAACTCAGGCTGAGTCGTGGTTACATGAGCAGGCCCAGAAGGAAGGCTGGAGCAAAGCAAACAAGCTTGAGGGTCGGAAGGCTAAAGAGGGTCTGATCGGTCTGTTTGTGGGAGATAAAGCTGCAGTTATGGTGGAGGTAAGCACAGTGATCTTGAGGGTCTATCTGTAGTGATACAGATTCATTTCAGTGCATGTCTGCAGTCAGCTGGGGAATCCTGTGTTCTAAAGTGGACAGATAGATGGCATTCAGCAGTTTTTCTGGTCTTTCTTCCTGTCTGTGTGATGCAGGTTAACTGTGAGACAGATTTTGTTGCCCGTAATGAGAAGTTCCAACAGCTGGTGAAGGATGTGGCATTTGCCACCCTTGCTCACCACCAGAATAAAGCCCAAGGCAAGACAGGATATTTGAAGGTGAGAACCAAACACTCTGTGCTGGGAGCTAATGCTGCGTTCCATTCAAAGTGAGAAGTCCCTGGATGATAGGTTGTGATTGTGGCCTCCATGTATACCAGTGGTCCAGCTTAGAAAAAACAGGGTAAAAGCGTGGATGCCTTCAAGATTCAACTCACATCAAATACTGTATCCCAAGCTAAAGCTAAAGTTATATCAGTGGTAATTTGAAACATTAGCAAACCTGATAGCAGATAAAATGTCAGCAGTTGTAAGTGCAACTTGACATTTCAAATTTATATCATTTAACCAATAACTTAACCATTTACTGTACAGGGGTTTGAGCTGGCGTCATACATGTGCATTTCAAAAAAATTGTTCCATTGTATTTTCCTAGTAAGAACTTGCAATTTTTGATTTTTTTTTGGTATATGTTGAACACAACATAAAACCTCTAGATGTTTATGCTGGCATAAAAGAATAAAATATGTATGCACCATCCCTTTGACTCCTCTAATGTGCTGAATGTTTTTGGTGGCAGAGTTTGCTTGCAGGTGATGAGCTAACTAAACTCAGTGTGGGTGAAGGAGCTTCACTGGCTGACCACGTGGCCCTCACTATAGGTAGGTAAAACTTTTTTTTTAAAATGATTATTCCTGTTTTCAGCTGTTTCCTC
Source organism: Neoniphon sammara (assembly GCA_900302535.1). NCBI lineage: Eukaryota > Metazoa > Chordata > Actinopteri > Holocentriformes > Holocentridae > Neoniphon > Neoniphon sammara. The sequence goes on along the minus strand of OMKZ01014817.1, from coordinate 11,374 downwards.
GGTTTTCACTTAATTCACTGTAAAGTAACATGTTTCAGTTCACTGCTAACATTGCTCTCTAATGAACACTCAAAACACTTAAATGCTCTTAAAACATATCTTTTAAATATCATAACACCCACATCACAATGAGACCTGCAAACATCCAATTTTCTGATTGTTTCTTGGCTGAAACTGTGATATTAGATACTTTATTTTAACTTGTATGAGCAGTTTGCAAGTTGACATAATCATACAGACCTCTAAGAGCATTCTGTTTTATCTGACAAATGAAATGTGCCAATCGACATCAATATGATTGCATAATTTCCGTGTCTTCTTCCCCTTTTCCCTCTCAGGCCGTCTCGGTGAGAACATGTCAGTGAAGCGGGCAGTGACAGTGGGTGTCCCTGCTGAGTGGCACATCGGCTCCTATATTCATGGTGGTGTGGCTGGCCAGACTGACGTTGCTATGGGCCGGTATGGTGCCTTGGTGATATTCCAGGGTGGAAAGGAGGGAGCTCAGGACACTTTGGGGCGCAAGCTGGGACAACATATTGTGGGGGAGGCACCTCTGTCCTTGGGAAACATGGATGACCTGCCCTGCGGCGACAGTGAGACACGCCTGTTGCCTCAGACCTTCCTACCAGACCCCAGTAGGACAGTGGCACAGTTCCTCAGAGGTCAAGAGGCCCGAGTGCTGGACTTTGTCCGATTTCAGTGTGGGGAGACAACCAGTGAAGGAGCGGAATGAGAAGAGGAAAATTGTTTATCTAAAGTTATTTGTCATGTGTCTTTGTTTCACAAGTAGATGAAATGTACCACACCTAATCAGTCTAAATCATTCAGGCAGCCATCATGAATTTGTAAGTTAAATATGTAATAAGCCTACTGACACACTCATGTTGTGTGATGAAATGACCTTCCCAACAATAAAATTTGTTCAGCTGTAATTTGCTGATTTGCTGTATCACACTGTATGGGCTTCTACATTTTCGAAATCATTTTAAAATTCACTTAAGTCGTTTTGTTAAGACAAATGTGTTTGTTGCTAAATCGGTGCTTTATGCCTTGTATGTTCCACTTACTGGATCTTAGGCCCATGATGCCCAGAGGTGCAAACTAAATGTGGACCTGTCCACCAAGCTCATTTGAATGAAACGATGATTATGTACACAAACGAAAGACATGCTCTGTACATTTGCCAATAACTCAGCATCTAAAAGAAATGAAAACAAGGAGGCTGCTTCTTTCTCTTCCCTCTTCCTAAAATGCATGTAAAAAAAAAAAAGAAAAAAAGATAGGATTTAAAAAAAAAAGATAATGGAGCAGACCTTTATTGACTCTTTTTGGTTAAAATCTAAAAATTCCTTCCACTTGGCTATCTTTCTAAAAACATTCATGCAGACTGAACAGAGGATGAAACACGAATTTTCCACTATTGTTGTTTTATATACATAGAATATTACATTAACTATTTAATTTTTGTGAGATTTTTATTATATTTAGTAATTATGTATGTTCTTCGGTGAGATTTATAAGGTGACACTGAAAAGTTTTAGATTTGTAGGGCCAAAGTACTTTGACAAATTGAACTCGCTTGGAAAACTAATAAAACCAGACTACTTTTTAGCTTGACCGCCATATATTTTCGAGCTTATCCATGGCTTTTAAAAGAATTTGACAATATCATATGCTGCAGAATCAAGCAACAGAATTGGACATAGGAGGTTTTCATATGACAACTACGAAACGCGACTTAAGAAAAATCTAAATATTTGATTGGCTCTTGCAGTGTAGATGGTTACGTCACCATTGATGTACGGCTAGCTTTCTGTCAGCTACACCAAAGGTCTCCGCCTGTCTTCAACCGACCAAACGCAGACATGGTAAGCAAAGATTTAGCTCCACTTTGTTCTAATGTCGTCTTACAACGATCGATAGAGATCGTAGTAGATCATAATACCTTATTCCTAATTCGAAGATTTTGAAACAAATCTATCCGAACAAGCTGCTGAGCTAGCTAATCTTGGCCGAACGCTTATTCCATCGCTAACGTTAGCTTTAACGTGAAGCTATCAGACATAATCCTCACTAACGTTAGCTCAACTGTAGCATTAATGTTGTTTGAGGATTAACTGTTGCGTAGTTGAAAATTACACCAGTTAAAATGTCTTGTTTTTTCCCCTCTGCTTGCATCTGCTCACCCAACGTTTCCAGTCTGACTTCTCAGAGGACCAGATCATCGGTGAGTTCAAATATCGTATGTTTTCTCAATGTTTGATTAGTTTCGATGTCACGTCACAAGTCTAAATGATCATAATCGCGCTGTCGAAGATAATCATTTGAAATAGCTTCTTGAGTTCGTTGTTCTGACGCTGTAGCCCCGGGTTTCTGGTTTCTGCAAATCACTTGATCCCAGCAGGTAAGGCTGTGGTGAAAGACTGAGCTAGCTAAATAGTCCCAGACGCCAGGATAACGTTATCCGTGTAACTGAATGTCACGATTCATCGGTGTTATGCATATAAGACCAGAACTTGTATTTTTATGCTGATCAAGTTGTGATATTGAAAGGCCTTGTTTGAAGCAGAATGTTGTATGAGGCTGCAATTGTCTAGTGGCACAAAGCACTGCTAATAAAATTTCTCCGGCGCGACTTAAGCTAATTTCCCCCAAGGCATTCCATTCACTAAACAGTAAATTGATTTAGGACACCAGCTGTTTTGTAGCACGTTGCTTTGATTCACATGACAATTGTCTTGTTAGGAGTGATGGGGACATTTATGCCCATGTTTGTTTAAAAGAGGGAGGTTGCAAGAGCAGGGCGCTTTCTGTCTATGCCATATATGGGAAAATGACCGGCTTGCTGTAGCTGTTTCTGCTGGTCGCTAGGTGACGAGCTGCATTCCAGCGACTACAGACGAATACCGTAACTGGTTCCCCTAATGGCCCATTCAAAAACATTATAATAGGCAAATTAATTAAAAACGTTTGTCCTGCCTCTCTGTGTTGTAAAAAGATACAGTTTTTGTCTGTTTCACTTAGAGTTTTTTGTGATATATTTGGGAGAGATTTTGTTCTGGGTGACATGTCTCCCCTAAGTCCACTCCAAATTTGTTTCAAAATGTGCAGCAGATGAGCAGTGGCTCTTATCTAGATACACTGTTTGTAATGCATTGACAGTTTTTTTTATTCTGTAATTGCACCTGCATTTGTTATTTTTCGGGGATGACCCAAACAAAAAGGCCTGATGATTAATTCCCAGTGTATTTATATTTTTTCTGTCTGTGGAGGAAATTTTACAGAGGTGGTGGAAGTGTCACTACAGCTAAACAGTTGTAAAGGAGACACTGATTTATATTAGCTTGTTTCTCCAAAGTGTGTGCAAAGTTGATGGTGATCCTGCTTTCGTGCACTGTATCTGAGGGCTTCTGTGTCTGTTTTGCATCAGAGTTCAAGGAGGCTTTCCTTTTGTTTGACCGGACGGGTGATGGGAAGATCTGCTACAGCCAATGTGGTGATGTTATGCGGGCCCTTGGCCAGAACCCTGTTAACGCTGAGGTGCTCAAGGTCCTGGGGAACCCCAAACTAGAAGGTAAGTCCCCTGGCAAGCTGGTCAAATTGCTTCACCACATGAACCCAATCATTAACATTTAGATTGGGTATCTTAAATGTACAATCATTCATGCTCACTCCAGCCTCAGAGAATAGCTTTCTCAGTGTTTGGCATAGAGTTAACGGGGTGCAAATACAAGCATGCCAAGCATTTCTGTTATCAGTGGTGTTAACCCTTACACGCCTTGAAGGTTAATTTCCCAAACAAGTCCTGTCTTGTTCTCACATGTTAATCACTAAAGGAGATGCTTCCCTCTGAAATGTGGACCTAATGGGAACATTATGTAAGAGTAGGGGCATGAGGAGGTTCTGCTGTTTTTGTTTTTGTTTTTTCTGTATCTGTTCAGACAATGAAAGTATATGAATTGATGTACTCGTGTAAGATGAGACAGCAAACAGTAATAGAGCTAACAGATGTTCATTCAGCTCATGGTTCCCTGTCAAACAAGCTCTTGACCTGTGATACCATAACACAGGAAGAAGAACTGAGAATTAGGCCTATCCTTGACAGAGTTAGATAGGTATATAAATGAATGTTGAGGTGTTGGAGCTTCAACCATAGAGTCAAGAATATTTGCAACAGGACTGACTAAAGGCTTCTCAGCAAGAGAATTAAACTTGATCCCAGATCACATTGTCAGTCTGAATCTTTTTCCCCCATGACTGCTCTTGAGTTAATCAGACTAGCTATTCCAGGAAAACAAGCTCAACTTCAGAAAGTCTGTCTCTCAGCAGAGCAAAGGAGCAGACCTGCTGGGAAAAGAAGCAACGCAGCTGCACAGAAGTGCCTTCACCAATACTACATTAGTTAAATATTTAGATTGTTTATATAGCAAACAAAAAGTGAACAAATAGACTATGCATATGAGTTCTCCCTCTCTGTGTGATTCTGGGTCTGTTACAGCACCTGATGAATATAAACAAATCCTGGCCCACTTTCATCCAACTCAGAACTCAAAAACTGATGATCGGAATGATAAAATTTTGAATAAATTCTTGAGCAACAAATTATTTATATTAAACACATTTGTGCTTTTTTTGAAAATGATGTTCAGATTCAGGACCATCCCTCTTAAAGAGCAGTATTTGTACAGGCTCTTCACATTCACACACGCACGCACACACACACACACACACACACACACAAGCTCTCTCTTAATATAAGCCTATATTGTTGTACAACTAATCTCCTCGTGGCAATTCAAGAATTCCAATGAAGGTCTCATTTTTGAACATTTTATTCCTCATATTTTTCTCCATTCGAGAGACGTGTATGTAATGTCAGCCTGACCTCCAAACAAATGGATCCAAGAGGAGGAGGATCCATGGTTCTAGAGGAGTTATAAATAAATATGTGACATCTTGCAGATATTCTTATTTCTCATTAAATTGTCTCCAGAGATGAACAGCAAGATGCTGGATTTTGAGCAGTTCCTGCCCATGCTCCAGGCCATCGCTAAGAACAAGGACCAGGGCTCCTTTGAAGACTTTGTAGAGGGACTGCGTGTCTTTGACAAGGAGGGGAATGGCACCGTAATGGGAGCTGAGCTACGTCATGTCCTCACCACGCTAGGTAAGGATTCAGATGCCCTCAAACAAAAACAGAAAGCAAGATTTGACACGACTCTTTATCTAGTGACACACCCGACCTGTGTCTGTTTGGTTCCAAAGGTCTGCACTGTCTGTGATTAGGAGTGTCATCAGTAATCACTCTTCTGTATAGTAACACAGTAGATGGGTGTGGCTTGATATTACAAAGACAAGCAAGATTGCTTGGGCCAAGACAGATATGAACAAGTTGAGAGTCCTCATTCCACCTATCTTCTCTGTTAATTCCAAATGTTTTTCCAATATAAATGCTTTAGAAAATATTTATTATTTGTGTTCTAGGTGAGAAAATGACAGAAGAAGAGGTGGAGACTCTTTTAGCAGGACACGAAGATGCCAATGGCTGCATCAACTATGAAGGTAAAGCTACATGCAGCATTCAAATAAAACCAGTTCTATCAGGTATTAATCATTATTATCAAAGAAGCCCCAGCTTTATATGCAGGGTTCATATAGTTATGAAAAAAGTGGAAAAGCCTGTACAATTTCATGGCTCTGGAAAAGTTGTGGAAAATTCTAATTTTATCAAAGATTTAGGTAAGTCATGAAAAAACACTTATTTAGGTGAATTTGTGTTAGTTGTTTGCTCTAGAGAGGCATATAAACAGCTTTTCTGGAGCAACTCTAAAACATAGTTTCTTTTGGTCATGGAAATTGCGCTAACGTGCAGAGAAGTAAATGAAAACCATTGGTAAAAAGTGTATGAATCTTGTATATGTATATGAGTGTTAGCCTTGATACTGTGGAAAACTGTGAGTCAGGTTTGTCTCAGGTGAGTTTGAGTCATTGTCCCTCTGTTTCATACACACTGACTCAGTGTTCCTGTGTTCCACAGCCTTCGTCCGCCACATCATGTCTGGTTGAATAGAGGGTACTAGTAAACCCCTAAAGCCCTCCCCGCGGTCTGGTGGGGTTTCACCTCAAGACCTGGAGGCCAGAGCAAGCAGCTCAGAAACTCATCACTGCACAGGGGCCTCGTCTTTCCTATATACTGTAGCTAATCCTGAACAAAATGAGGCAGTTTGTAGTCCTCCTTATCACGTGATGTAACTAGTGGTTGATGTGACTGTCCCATAACCTGAAGGTCTTGGGTTCATTCATAGTCTTTGCCTGGATAAAAGCGTCAGGTCAGACTAAAACACGAGTGTAGTATGATGACTATAAGAATCATAAATGACCATGCCAGTGCAGATTCATCGCAGGAAATGATCCTGCTCTGTGGCCTCGGTGCAGTGATGCTGCTCTCTGAGGCTTCTGGGGTCCAGTGATTGAATAGTCAAACTCTGTCTATTCTAACCTTTCTCTCCTGCGGTGCACCTTCGCCTCCTCTGGCTGTAGCCTGCATGTAGTACTCATGCATGTTTCTAGGTGGCATCCCAGGAATGGGGTGTGCTCTACCAGACTATAGAAGGGCAGCTGTTATACTCTGAATGCAGATGAGACATGACCAGGCTTTCCCCAGTGGATTACAAATGCTGCAGTGTTGTTCTTTTTTTTCTTTTTTTTTTCCTCCTGAAGACCTGCAGATGAAAGCTTCATTGCTCCTCTTCAACCTCCCTCCCATGGACACTGCTGCTGGCTATGCAGACACGTTTTTTGGCTCTCTTAAGATCCAACCTCCCTTTCCTCTCTCTCCTCCCTCCACTTGCTTTTGTTTCATGTGGTAGATAAGACCAAATAAGGAGCAGGGTCGCTGATGCTAACTCATTCCAGGTTCGGGGGCTTGGGGAAGTCCTTTTGGCTGTCATGGCTGGCTGGGAGAGAGCTTGCTGCCCTGCTGGCAGATACTGTATGCTGAATTTGGTCTTGTTTTCATGTGACATGCTCTAGACCTAATGCTAATGTTCTTTCTCTCTCCCTCTCTCTCTCCCTCTCTCTCTCTCTCTCAGAACTTGTCCGGATGGTGATGAGTGGATGAAGACTTCAAAAACATGCTTCCAACTTTAATTTTATTCCTAAATATTTTTGTATTATGTTTGTCTTGCCCTCCCAACCACGTCACCCTGCTCCACACAAGTCCTGTGTGTTTTCTTCTTTTTTTCCTTTAGACATCTTTATTGATTTCAAAAGTGCCTTTTCTGTGTCTTAAGATGAAGAGATCCTTCCATTTCATTTCCAAACACTATTCCACCACACAGAAGTGCATGGTGTCATGCCTATCTTGTGGGCAGAATTGGCAATAACATTCCCTTGATTATTTTACACATTCCCTCTTTTGTCATTCCACCCCTGTGTCAACCTTGTCAAGTAGTTTTTTATGGACAAGATGCATGCTTATTGGCTGAAACAAAATGTAAAACACAATGGCATTTTCCTGATTAACCAATCATAGAGGGGATACTGTGCTGTGTTATGTTACATTTAACAGTGTTGAATAAAAATCCTGGTTTCTGAAAAGTGCTGTCTTTTAGTTTGTTCAGAAATTGCTTTATCATAGAGCACTTCACATAGAAGAGGGATTTTTGTTCTCTATCTTTAAAGCTTGTAAATGGATGTAATTCACCTTGTCAAGAAAAATAAACAGTATAGACAGGACATTGTTACAAGCAGGGAACTTGTAAGAATTTGCATATTCAACGCAGCTTTGGTCATAAATGCAAAGCACACAATTTGAGTGGATTTTCTCTTGCAACATGGGCTACTGTAACAGAGCTATCGTTACCTCATTTAAATCTACAGGCGTTTCTTGTGCGTTATCAAGTAGTGTGCTGTGTGCAATGGCATCCTGTGTCATTCTGCATTCCTGCACAGTAATGCACAGGAAGACAGGCCACACCAAGGTGGTTTCTCAATGTTCAAAAAAAAAACTGCTAACCTCAGACCTGAAGTTGATTTAAAGACAAGTACACCTGCAGTATATGATTGAACATCAGCACTTGAAAGAAATCTGAGCAACTGTGCTGCAGTATTACTCTAAACTAGTCCCAGAGATAGTGATTGCACAGGGCTGAATGAATTAATCATTGTCTTTCACCTCTACTTAAAATAATAAATCAGCTATTAATCCAGGCTGGCTGATCTGTATAGATGAGCTGTAACCGCTGTCTTGTGTTAGTTTCCTGTGTGTGATCAATATGACTGTAAACCTGGCTCTCTGGTGGAGAGGCACAATACTAATTAAGTAATCATTCACTGAAATGACTCCTCTTCACATCTTTTATTTTTTCCCCAACATAAAAACCTGAACATCTTTTGTTTTTGCCATTCAATACAAACTGCCAAAGTAACTGTTCACACTAATGTGATGATTTACTGAGGAAAAAAAAAAGATTTCTACTGTATAATAATCAATGCAATTGCTGCTACCTTCAGCATAGTGAAAAACATACAGAAACTGAACAGACACTTATTTCATATCACAAAATCCACACAATGTAGTAATAACACAGATAAAAGAAGTCCATTTATGCTCACAACTGTGGTGAGGTCTCTAATACTGGCTAGCCGGACATAACTGCAAAGTTTCATCATCTGGTCTGATTATATTTCAGGACACTGACGTGATGTGCTGTGTGCGTAATGAAGTAGTTTTCAATGAGAACATTAGCAATTCTTCAATCTTTGTGACAAGTAACAAAACAAATGGCACTGAAAAAAAATGAAACTCAAGGATATCTGGGTTATGGATCTTCATGGCATGCATTCATATACACACATGCGCACAGTCACATTTCAGACGTAACAGATCAAGTAGACCCGCCAGAATCATACATACGATAGAGGAGAGGGTAAATATAGGCTACAAAGGTAATATACAGTTACAATGTAGACATATCAAAGAAATAAGATGAAAAACCTGACAGTAAAAAATATAAAAATTGATAGGATAAAAAGTGAGGATACTGTTGCAGATACTAAGGACACAATTCTCCTTTGCCAGCTGTTTTAAGGTGCAAGATCCCTTGTTTTTTTTTTTTTTTTTTACAGCTTTATCATTCCTTCCATCTGTAACATTAAATGCACCAGCAAAAACAAACTGCTAAAAATCTAATTTCCCAAGCAACCACATTTGGATGTACCCAAAAAAACTCATTGAGTAAACTTGAGATCAACATGATTATAAAAAAGATTTTGGTTTAGCAATTAACAAAAACTATTCAAATCATGAATAAACATGTCTGTGGTCATGGCTAAAATGATTTTTCCAGACCTTTTCAGTCGTTTGTTTTCAACAACACTACATTCCTCACAAAACTACAACCTGGATGCTTTGACTTCATCCGACTGGCTGAAAATGACCTCATGTGACGGCCCTCACTGATATATTATTTCATAAGTGCATCAGATCAGTCTGTTACAAAGGAAGCTAATGTAAGGGAAGTCCCTGCAGATCAGTGACCTCACTTGCGGGTCATCAATGGCTGCTTGAGACTAAAATTTATAATACGGTCAAATAGTTTCCATGCTGTCGTTTCTAGGACACCAGAAGGTGAACAACAAGCTAAAAGGCTTTTGTAACAGTATTGTAACAGAAAATCCAGTTTACAGTATATATTCTCAAACTGTTTCCAAACAGATTTGATATCATTTCAAATGGGCTTCTGATTTAAATGTTTTCAAGCCTGTTAGACATTTTTCTGGCTTTAGACATGCAACCCTGTAGAGTGACCTAAGGGCCATTAAAACTAAAAAAGCTAATAGTAATACATCCAATTACGTTTCCCAAACTTTTTAAGCATGAAAAAAGTATTTAAGACAACAAAGGGACAATAAGTGCTTAAGTTCAATTCCATCAATGCTTCAAGTCTTTGAATGGACATAGGGAAACATATGTTCAAAGTGCATTTTTTTCCTCCATATTTTTAACTAGAACCTACAAGGGAGCAATATGTTGGTACCCCTGGAAAGATTGTTAAGCATGTGACTTCAGAAGCTGCAATAAACAGATAAAGAAAATGAAAGCAACAATGTCCAAAAGACTAAAATCACAAGATGAGTCCTTTCGTTTCTCTTCATTGCCTTGGTTGATATCGACGAGACCTTAGTTTACCAGATTTCTGGTGTTAGGATTAAAGTAATGAAGCAACACGTTTATGTCCCATGGAGTATACAGGGAGAGGGGGGGGTTCTGTATGAAAATCAGTGTTCTTCATTGGCATTTTCTTGTACAGATTAAATTTTAAGGGATTTCTTTTCCAACAGATAATTCAAGTAGAGGTGGCTTGACTTAATGAAATGCTATTTTTTTTTCTTTCTCACGTCAATGGTCCTGTCAATAAAAACTGAAAATGTCAAAATTTGTTCTCTTCCTTCGGTTTCTGACGTCTTCACTTCAGATGATACAGGCAGGATTCGAAGTGGTCAGAGTCATTCGGATTTTCCAAGCCGTTACTTCTTTCTGTATCTCTTACTGTGGAGGGGGAACTGGAGCTGAGGGGTGCAGGGTGTCCCCGGGCAGGGGGGCGTTCGGCTCTGAGAGTGGGAGAGCAAGGGAAGAGGAGAAACATGTCAGAAACAAACTGTGCTGTTTTGTTCAGAATGTGAATTTTTTTTTTCCCTGGTTGAGGTGTTAAGATGAATTCATATTATCAGGCCAAAGAATAAAAACTCAGATCTTATCTATTCACAATGTGGGTTGGACTGCAGCAAGCTGATACGGGTGTGTGGCAAAGATAACACAAAATGAATCTCACAAGTCATGTCTTGCAAATATTTTGAGCAAAATGTGATTCCAGTAACACTATAACTAGTGCTTGTTTTGCTCTATGGACTTAAGGCATTTAGTTTTTTATTTGGCACAAACCAACATTGTACAGGATGTTGAAAAGAAGAAATGCTGGAATGAACTTCATGAAAGATGTTAAAATCTGACTATGCTATCTGATGGTTAATCTGTTCATTTCAGTGGTGTCATTGTTGGGTCAATTACACAGCCTGATACAATAATAATAACATATATGATCATGAGCTTTAAGTAAAAGAAATGTAGCAGCAAAACTGTACACTTTTTGATAGAGCTTGACATGCATGTTAACCAGAAACGTAAGCAATAAATAGATAAATACAGCTATGACATAAGAAGAAATAAAATCACAGTGCTTCCTTTATCACAGCATTAACATTACCAACTGTCACATGCAAGATGTAAACTGTAAAGTGCTTTAACTCTGCAGTGAGCGGCATCACGGAGGCATCACTCACCATGGAGTGCTGGAGTAGTGCTGGAGCTGGA
>OMKZ01014815.1:0-21227 GCA_900302535.1 Neoniphon sammara | reverse complement strand
AATGGGAACTTATGTGGAAGTATTATTAAAATCATTCCACCTGTTTTCCCTCTCATCGAATAGTTTAGCGACTTATTGATCCAGGAATCATATTGGTAACACTTTCTGAAATTTCTCTAGCAGAGTGTTATTGATTTGTCAGTACTGGCCTTTAATTAAGTCAGTGCTCTGAAATGATGGGGGCTCCTCCCTGACCACACCTACATGAAAACAGCCTTTAAAGCCTGACATGATATTTTATTGACCCATTTCATTTGAATTGTTCAGTTTAATGCTGATTTTTAAAACAATGTCTTCTACCACTATTAAAAAAAATCACTGTTGTTTGGGTTTAAGTGGGGTTTTAGTGTCCCGTGATGGTTTCAGATCTGAAGACTTTGAATATCAGCATAAAATATTGGGAGAAAAAAATCAGTCTGAAACTATTGGTAGTGATATTGGCTAATATGTGGCCCATTATGGGAGCACTCACAAGAAAATACAGTGCACTCATAATGCTTGTTTATATGAACATATAATGCATGCATGCTGATGCACTGTACCAACACTCATGAAACATAGATGTAACATATAATGGATTCAAGCATCATATACATCATCAAGCATCATATGTCTATCAGAGGTGGTCCTATTGATAATAACAGCCTGTCTTATACAATTCCTTACAATACACTATACACATTTTTCTCCTATAATATATATTTTTATGCTAACATATTTAAAATATATAATATATATGCAACTGAGTTGTTATATGGGATGCTAATAGACATTTATTTATTTATTTATTTATTTGAACCGGGCTACTTGAGGCAAAATCCAATCCAATGGACATTAAAATTGCAAAATTACTGAGAGTCAATGGAGGTGAGGACCATATAGATTCAACTGACAAAAAACAGAGAACTAAGTTTTCAGCATGAGACCCATGTAAGCTGAACCATCAAATTATGTGCTTATTTGTTTTGTTTTTTTTGTTTTGTTTGTTTGTTTGTTTGTTTTTTGTCAGTTGAGTCTAACTGGTCCTCATTGCAGTCAACCCTTGGCAATTTTGCATAGTGCACCTTTAATTCAATTTAAAAAATATATTCCGACTGTTCCTCAATTAATTACTCACTAACTCATTCACTCACTCACTCAGCCAGGTCAATTGGTCAATCAGTAGATAGTGCCAGTTACTCAAATTATGTTATTAGATTAGATAAACAGTAACAGATAGCTTGTTATGCACTAATAAGTGTTATTCATCCACAATATGAGGCCATATTATATATTCTGTTGACATTAACCCTCATTAAAAGTTTCCTGTGACTTTTTGCTTTTGTTTCATGATGTACTGACCAAAAGAAGCAAGGCCTGACTGTAGCATTGTTATTCTAATTTATTATTATTATTATCCATTTTCCATTATTATCCATTTATTGTCCATTATTTATTTTATTATAATTCTATTATCCATACGGATCCCTCCTCTATCACTACCCTCTCTGTGCGCACAAATGAACCCGCCCACACACACACACACACACACACACATTGACAGATGCTGTAGCCAGTACCCCATTTGCTCCAGGCTATGTAGTAATGGATCTAGTGGTTATATCTTTATATTTACCCACTTAGAGCAATGATAACTGCGCAGGATGATGGTCTAACCCAGGAAACAAGGAGAATTATGAGGAAATCTTGAATGCTTCTGTGGTTTTCTGTCATTGAGGAACACCAAGGCTGCATTCAGACTCCATGCTCTGCTCTGAAATGCTGCTCATATCTAATATTTTTGGATGACTGTTCATCTATGTCAAGATCCATTTCCCTTACCAGTATAAACTGACAGTGATGTGCGGAGCAACAATAACAAAAAGATGTTACATCCGCCTTTTGTTTCAGCATATTTCAGTTATGGTCCGTGCCTTTGAGTTTTGACTGAATTGAGGCATGTCCGGAAATGTCAGTCAGGTTCTCTCTTTATCTTTCTTTCCGTTGCTGTGTTTTGTCGTCTCGTCTTCCACTGCTAGCACTGCTCCGCCGCGGCGCCAGAATCGTGACAGCTGTCTCAGGTGAATCACATAAAATGGTCTTGGAATTGGAAATATGGAACTCCACGCAACATTTTGCCTTTCGCACTTAACCTCAGATCTGTGTCACATGTGAAGGGGAAAAAATCCTTGGATCCTTTTGGAACCTTTGATCTGCCGTGCCGACGTAGCCTAAGACACAAACATCTTCTGCTTTGATTGGTTTTACTGCCACCAAACCAAGTAGTACCTGCGGTACCTTAAGCTTCAAACCTCAAAACATGCAGGAACTCTACAAGTCCTTTGGGTGGGTCCAGACAACCAGGAGGATGTGATTGAGACTCACTTGGGTGTGTCCGTTGTGTGTCTGCGTCCTTTCCTGGTCTCACAGTGCACACCATTCAAGACAAGTGAATCAGTGGTAGTTGTGTGTTATCGACGCTGAGATGGCATTGGAAGATGAAGCACACTCGCATTGACCTCATTGGGGGAGGAGGTTGGACGTGGAGGGGTCAGGACATGACCTGGTTCATCCCTCAGACCCACTGAATTATGGAACAGGGTCAGCCTAGATGACTGGGCCGGCCGGTCAGCGCTGCCCCTCTCCATCCTGTCATAGATCATGTCTGTCCACAGCAGAGTGGCTGTGGCTGTGTCACTTTTTGCCAGCAACAATAAGCTTCTGTTACGGCCAGACATAACTGCTTTGGTCCGATCACATAAAAGCTGTGGCCATTTGTGAGCAAATCAGTTGGGTATGGAGCATGGGCAACATTTCCAGGGGGTGTAGATGAGCAAAAGTAGGCGCTTGTTGCCTGCAGGGTTTGTACAGAGTTGGGAAAGTTTGGAAAATACTTATGCTGCTGTGTTAACACTGACAACAAGCACACGAATGAAGACGAATGTAAGAATGATAACATCCAACGAAAGGAATGTGGCTAGGAAAGTCAGTCAGTGTTTGTCTACTTAGCTAGCTTGCAGTGGCGGGGCAGAATGAATGCAAAATTCACTATCAAGGACTGTATCTTGAAAGCTTCAGGGTGCTGGAAAAGGTTGATTGTTTACCTTGAAAGTGCTGGAGAAGTGTTTGAATTTCAATATTATTAAAACTCTGTGCCTATCCACGGTATGTTTCTAGACAACACATACGCCACCATCTTGCTGCTTTTGTCTTTCCGCTTCCGGTGTGGTGTCTAGCAAAGCATCCATGAGCTTTCCAGTTTTTTGAATGGAAAAAAAAAATGCAAACCACTCGATTCTTTCTCTTTACATTTAATTTTATTACGATGACATCAGCTGGAGACTCAGTTTTGCCCATATATGCATTGTTTATCTGGTTCAGGAATTGGTCTGCAGCTCATCATTTTATCAACACTGATATTGTCCCTTTATTTTGACAGTTTGCTGTTTCTCAGTTTCACTCTGCTTCACATTCATGCAGCAGAGTCCAATTACTGTTGGGAGCTCACTCTAAGACATTGGGGTTATCATGTCAGTACTTCTCATCGCAGATGTATAATTAAATGAAGCCACGGGTGATGCCCAATAGTAAATGTCACTTCTCTTAGGTCATATGCAACTGAAATGTAATTATGTGCAACTTTTTCATATAAATACATGTCTGTTTTTTTTTTTTTGTTTTGTATCACTGACTGATACTGTACAGCACTGATTCAGCCTTGAGCCACTTCACAAAAGCTTTTACATTTGCTGGTCTAAATGGATAAAAAGTAGAGGATTTCCCAGGAAAATTCTCTGTTAGGGAGGGCAACAACAGTGGTTTGTTTGGAAAAAATATAAAGAAGTAGAAGGAATGTAAGCAGCAGCGGTCTGCATTGAGTGTCTTTACAGTGTGGTGGGCCATTGTGCAAAACACCAAGGCAATGACCGCTTATCACCAAAGCTGTCACCAAATCTAGTGGTTTATCTCTTTGACACATAACAGGTGTAACAGCAGTGCAGATCAGACATGAGCTTGCATATTGAGTCACATTGGAAAAATATACTGTGGCATCCTGTATGACCTGACCAGTGATCCTCCATCTGGCCTCATCATTCACAGAGGTGTGCAGCGTATCACCTCCGGCTCACAGTGGGAAGCACTGAAGGACACGAAGTCCCACAAACTGTCATTTGTCATTATACAGAAAAATAACAGTTATGGTGCATAGAGTGTGAACTCCAGAGCTCTGTGATGTTCTCTTGACAAACTGTAATTATGTTGCCTTGCTCTGAGCTGTGACAGAGCTGTAGCCTGTAATTAGGACATTAACATTTATTCTTGTGCACTTAATTCAATTAGACTAGCTTATTCATTGCTGCCTCTCTCTCTCTTTTTCTGTCTTTTTTTATTTCTCTTCAGAATAATGGCTCTTTGGGCTGGTGTCACAGCCACAAACAATGTGCAAAGGTAAGAAACATATACTATATATACACATCCACATGTCAGTTTTGATATTACAGTGTTTTATAATGTAATGTTGATATCATGCAAAATGGGGGAATCTGAATTAAACCTCTTCAATTATGTGATCAGGTGACACAAAGTCATATGGGAACACCAGTGCTTCCCAGTGCAATCAATCACAATATCTGATTGTGTGCATGTATATGTGTGTATGTGTGTGGATGCATGTGTGCAGGTACACGTGCACCTCAGTGTCCTGTGTGTGTACAGTATTCGTGTACATTTGCCCGCTGCTGCTTTCTAGTGCAATAAATCACCCCACATACAAACAAATGACAGCCTGTGCTCATGTGTGTGTGTGTGTGTGTGTGTGCGTGTGCAGCTCATGCGCAGACCTTTTTGCATTGTGCGTGTCATGTGTTGCAGTGGTTATTACCCATTTCTTAGTCGCACCATTCATCACCGAGCTAAGCACTTTATTTTCTGACGCTCTATATATCACAGAGGCGAGCGGCTCCCAGCTAATGCATCAATGCTAGTGTGAGACCCAGGCAGTAATAGATGGAATACATGCTTGGAAAAGCGTCTCCCTATGATATTATGCTAATATAATAAAACTTCCCTTGGTAACTTTCATGACATTATGCGGAGATAATTTTATTTCGCATCCAATATGCGACTACTTAGCCTTACTGTGGCGTTTTTGGATATTTAACAGTCCCCACGAGTTAATATTGTCTCTTTGTTGAGCAATGGAGATATTAACATGCCTTAGCAGCCTCTCACTTTGGTAACCATGCGATCTTAGTGATGGTGTAATTGTGGTGACATGTTAGCGCGTTACACTTTCCCCAAGCTGCATTATTAAGTGCTCCCAAAGCGATATATCCAGGCCCTTTAATGAATGATCACAGGGAGAAAATGGTTTGATAGCGGCGTGAATTAGTTCATGATACCAAACACTGCCTTATCCTATTATGTGCTGTTTTTATCGGCCCTATACTATTCCTGCGCTTTGGTGTTGCAGTGCAGAAGCACACACCCATACACCTACACTCAAAAACACACATATAGACACGTATACACTTTTGCACAATCCACATCTCTGCTGTCTCAAAGCTTAAAAATCCTTCTCTAACTCATCTGTTTCTTTTTCTTTACCTCGTCCTCTGTGATGTAAGGCCTGTCACTGGCACATCGTCATGCCTACGGAGACAAAAGTCATGATCCGACCCCCCCATTTCGGATTCCATTTAGTACATTTTGACATTGCTAATTCAGCAAATTTCAACTCCTTGGAATAGTTCCTCCAAAAGTCAGATCCAGCATACTTGGAGTGAAGCTTTCATTGTGCTTTTACCTGCTGTAGAGCTAGAGCAGTGTTCCCCTTTTAGTGGCTTTTAGTTCAGAGTGTGCTCCAAATTACACTCCTCTTTAATGGCAGCTAATTGTGAAAAGAGAGGCTCTTACATTGCGATGTGAAGTTGTTCCATTCCTCCAAAGGACACCTCCGCGAACGTAATTTTCTTCTGCTCTTATCCCCTGTGCACTTAGTTTTCATCAATGTGCACTGGCAGAACTTAAATTTAGATGTGGCAGAAGCTGTCAGAGTTGCTCTGCGATGACAGGTGTTCTCTGAAGTATTGCCACTGAAGTCGGAGCTCTTTCATCTCGAACGCAGCGTCTTGATCAAAGGCAATTTTTCATTTGCGGAAGCCATAACTCGTCTACGTCAGGGCTGCGGTTTGCTTTGTTGCACCCATTGTTTATATTGGACGCTTTGTTAGTCAACATTTGAATGGATCTTTTCGTGTAAATAATGCCTGGTATGGATTGTTATGATTGGCTGCATATGTCTACTGTGTAAACATAATCTGCCATTAAAGCCCTGGTTGCGTTTTCAGTGTTTAGCATTGGCTGGTATTCATAAATGATCACAGAGATTTGGTCCGTAACCCTTTAGGTTATTATGTATGATGTTGTCAAAGAGGGCTCTAAACTTCGTCCTAGATGGAGGAACACTTTTTCATTCCTGTTATTACTTCTGAACTAATTCTAGACTTTGAGTTTTTGCACTTAACTGGTAATCATTGGACAAAGATGATGGAAATATAAGATTTTGTTTTTATCCTCTCAAGAGATCTGACATCCCTCCAGGCATAAAAAAGGCAGAAAATCAAGCCTCTTTGCTTTGACTTCTGACTCTTTAAATTCCTCCCACCTTATAATAACCCAATAAGAGACGGAATACCACAATCGATACATCCCTTGCCCACCTCTTCTGCTCCCAAAAGCCTGATGAGAAGGCTTGTTGAAGCTTGTTGCTGCGAGACAGACCATTACTTTGGCTCGTGACCACTTGGCCTCATGTCGTCCTCATGGACCCTGGTGGTAATGAGTGCTTGTTAATCCTTCTGTCACTATCTCCTCCAGGCAGACAGCCATTTGCAAGTGCCAGAGTTGATTAGAAACACACTCCCACACAGTCCAGTGCAGTCCAACCCTCATTTAAAAAGAGCTTAAGATGGCACTACTGTAGCGTTTGAGCCATGGAGAGACGTCATGTGTACACTCTGGCCTCTTAGCTCACAACCGACAGACAATTGGTATTGGTATTGAGCGGGATGACACGACCTTCCCCAAACTCCATTTCAATAGCACTTGGCAGTCATTAGTGGACTCACCAGAACTCCCTGTAGCCTTGTTGGGATGTACAACTAAGAGAAGGTGCCCTTTACCTTAACTCTCTCTCAGCTCAAGCTCGCACTTTCAAACATAAAAATCCATGTGAAATGTCTTGCTGTAATTCGCTTCATGGAAAAGGCGAGGTCTCGTCTTTGGATGTTTAAAGGCCTGGAACGCCCTCAAAGATGTTGCAAGTTGTTGAAACAGGAAGCCAAAAACAAAGACAAGGCCTTGTTTCCTCTTGGAGGGGTTTGTCTGGGCAGGGAATCAAACGGCGTCGTGCACCGAAAGAACAGCATTATGCACGGTCAGCAGAGAAGTTGCTCGGTCCATTATCTCCGGTCAGTCATGGAGGAGTGGTCCTCACCCACCCCCAGTACACACATACACACACACACACATCTACAAAGGCATGAGCAGCTGCACACTGCAGCCCTTGCATTGTTTCCCCAACTAAAAACAAGTCATGCTCTATGCGCCAAAAGAACAGCTTGGATCCCAAACGACCTCAAACTCGGATCTAAATTCTGCAGCCGAGACAAAAATACCTCTCCGCTGTCTTTGCTACCAGTGGGACTTTAGGTGTTGTCTCTAATCTGTCTCGACCACATCACAAAGTTCCCCCTAAGTCAGCTTTATTTGCAGTATAGTGGAAAGGAATGCTTGATTTGAGCTTGAAATGGGGCGGAAAACTAACTGACGCCGTGGTACAATGGGAATGGCACGAGAGTGGGAACGTCAGCCCGGATTAGTGGATGAATCTTCTTCTGGACACCAGGGAGGGTAGATGGGAGATGGCAGGGCTGCCATGAGGCTATCAGACATGCTTCAAGGACCCCCTCAAACCCCTACCAACCAGAGCTGTACTCCACGTGTACAGTGCAGTCCATTCGGCAGCAGTTTCCTCTGTACTTTTGACCTGTATTGGTACACAGTACTGGTTCTCTTTCTTAGGTAACCTAGACCAGGGCTTTTAAAACTTTTTCATCTTCTGAAGCCCAAAGACTTTCATAAAGCCACAGATACCCATTTAAAGTGATTTTAGGACCCTGCTATGAAAATATATTTTGGTTTATGTACTGCTCACTGTGCTGAGGACACCCTGGAGGCCCCATTTTGCCCAAAGCCCCACTTTGAAAACCACTGGACTACAGTAGATCCTCTGGTGTTAGATCCAACGCCTATAATTGCAAACACTCTAACACTCACAAAGTATGCATGGTGGTGGTGATATTACATACATATTATATATATTCAGTGTAGGGTTCAAATGTTTAGACTTTTTGAAGAACTGTACCGATACCGGTAACTGATATTTTGTGCTCATATTCAGTATGTGAAAACATCATTGCTTTTGTGCTAAAAAAATCCTAGAAAGTATTCAGTCTTTCTCCCAGAATTATATTCTTGTCATTGTGGAAAAGGCCTCTTAAACAGCATTTAGACATCATGGGACCCTATAAGTCTCCACTGAAACACAATAAAGATTTAATGATATTGGCATTATAACATATTCCTGTATGGGTGGAATTTGATGCATACATACATATGTAATCAGTCAAATTGCATTATATCCATAATGTCAGAGGTGAACTAAATGGACTAGACCGCAACCAATTTTTGATAAAAGGCCAATACTGGCCTGATATATCATCATATTTATTGGTCTATGATAACTCTGTTATTTCTTTTCACTTATGTCAATTGTAAAATGATGCAGGCTTGCAGAAAAGATGGAGCCTTTGCAGTTGATGTCAGTTCAACCTTTAACGTGAGCTGGATTCTGTGCACATAGTTAGTGGGAGAGGTAGTGTGTGTTAGGGTGGGGGTTTGCTCTAGAGGAGGCTGGAATAGAACTTGAGCAGATCCAGGAGTGTTGCAGCGCCCGGGGCGAACTCAGTAGGCTCTCCTGCATTTTGTGTGTAAAGCGAGCACCTCAGCTGGATTTAAAGGTGGGCCTCCTTCCCTACAAATTTATTCACAGTTTCCGACAACTATTACATCCCTCGCACGCAAAACGCACGCGCACACTTACACACACAAACACACGCATCCCTTCACACTTTGCAACAGCTGTTAAAAATAATCGTGTTCCCCCTCATTCGCTCTGAGATGATGCCCCGGGAAGATGAGAAATCCCAATCCCTTCCAGAGCTTTCAGAGAGCCGCTGCTTCTACGGCTTCTGACAAAACAAGGTTGTTTAAGCCTGTGTGCTGTGCAAAGTCTTAATGGTTGAAGCGTGCTTACCCAAACATTTTCTTTCCCCATAACAGAATGAATAAATTGGACAAGTTTACCTGAACAAGTCCTGGACAAGTCTACCTGAAAACGTCGGTAAATGCAAGTTCGTTTAGAGTTTAGAGCGATTGCGTGAACTTTCAGACAACCTGGCTCGTCCTTGTGATGCCACTGTATGTTGCTCTCCTCCCCGCCATGGCTTCCGCTGTTTCTCACTACAGCATGAAATTACAGTTGGTATACACTCCCCTGGGCTGCCTCTGCTTACTGGTGCAGGATTTCGGCTTTATGGTAGAGGGCAACGGTGCTAATTGGTGACATGCTCCAGAAACGGCGTTGCTAAAGCAGCAGAAAACATTCATTAGCTCTCAACCGAAGCTTCTACCAGGCTTTTATTCCGATGAAAGACCAAGTCATGGGGATGTTCATGTCATATTCACACCATTTGTTAGAAAATTAAAGCCTGTGCTTGCATCGAGTGTTATGGAACTCACATTCTGGACCAGGATATCAGTAGTTACAATTCCTTGCAGTTGCCAATAAAGGTCCACAAAGGTCAAAAGGTTATTTAATGCCCCTTTAATCACGCCATCACTGTGAAAACCTTCATGTGAAAACCTTGCAGCTCCGGCTTGATTCTCTATTTCTTTTTCTTTCTTTCTTTTTATTTTAGCAAAATGAGGAGTTTTTTATGGTCTAATATGGTTTCGTGACCCATGAAGACCCTCGAGATCCACTCAAATGTGATTGATTGTTTGTAAACATACATGGTCACGACCTGAAAATGAGGCGTTTTCTTGTCATTGCCGAAATGTTGACATTTTGGAAAAGCAAGGCTCTCGTCTGTGGGCGAGACCATAGATTATCATCAAAGGACAAAGCTGATCTTCGGTCGGGACGGCTTGATAAATCCCAGACCCAGTTAGCGCTTCAGGCATTAACAATAAAAGTCACATTCTGAATGATTAATGTTAGCATGCAGGAGGGGCTGGTGTTACCTATAATGGAGCTGTGTCACTGAATGAAATTATCTAACACCCCGACTCTATCTCAATTCAGGATTTTGAGAAAGGCCGTCCGCCAGTGAAACATTTTACTCTTAATCTATCTAGTGAGACAGATTCACCTGCGAGATGAATTACTATTATATGTTATTCATATCATGCAGTAATCTTTGTCATTACTCACGCTCGTTTCTTTCACTTCCACAGTGCCTGGAGCCCTGCAAAGACTCCTGGGACATGAAGAGGAAAAGCCAGTGCAGAGAGCTGTGTGAGGTACGCTGTGACCCATTATATGGTGTCTATGCAGTGACATCGTCTGGATTCATGAGATCAAAACTTAAAGCTAATTGAAAACAGATACAATACTGGTTCAAAATACTGTCTCATACATCTTTTAACAAAGGCTATGCAGCAGCGTTTTACCAGTATGGATTTTTGAAAGCCAGTAGTGTAGTCAATTTCAATGTCTTTATATCTGACATTTTTACCTTACCTTACTCAGTGTTCCCACCAGAATTTTGTTCTCGTTTGGGTGGAAAAGCTTCTGAAACAGCTTTTATACTGGTGGTTATTGGAGAAGACCTTAACATGAACAAATTCTACTGTAGCATTTTGATTGGGCTCAATACAGATCAATTACCATGGATTTCAATGGAGAGCTTTAGCATCTGAATGCTATTCTAGAGGCTTTTCCACACCGACAAGAATATAATTTTGAGGGCAACACCTAATAGTCTTTCTGGCATGGAAGACATTGAATTTAAAGATAAAGAATTGATGGAATCCGTGCTGTCCTCAATCCCACCTAGCGATCTTTTCCCAAGAAGCACTGGGAGTGTGTGACCAGCTGTGAGTTCCTTCAGTCGGTGTTGGCTGTGAAGCAGGGCGACTGTCCACCTCCAGAGAGGGCCAGCGGCTTTGCGGCGGCCTGTGTGGAGAGCTGCGACCACGACTGGGAATGCTCCGCTCAGAAGAAATGCTGCTCCAACGGATGTGGCCACACTTGCCAGCCTCCCAAAAACCTTTACAAGGGTACGAAGAGCCATAAATATTAGCTTATAAAAATACAACAGAACTCTATTGTTCAGGTAAAGTTAAACATTGTCTTGGGCAGTGGTGAAAGGTAGCCAATCTATATCTGAGTTAGCGATCATCTTAACTCAGTTAAGATCAGTGAATTTGTCATTACAAATGCATGCTGCACGGTCGAGCTTTGTTCAAACCCACAGAACTTTATTTGAAATTCTGGAGGAGATCCCAAGGTTTCCAAATATGTCCTGCTGAATTCCAGGTAAATGTGTGTAACGTGATGCACAAGACATGTAGATATTTTCTATTTGATGTAACGCTGCAGCCATAAAACAATGGCATCTTGGCATTGAATATTTCACTCAATATAAGTGTGATGGAGCTTCAATGAAGCTGCAACCAGCAGATACACAAAATGGATGTGACACTGTCCAACAATATGGAACAAAATGGTTTTTTTTTCTAACTTTGAAGCTACTTAAGGGGAAATTTAAGGGAAAATCACAGATTAAGGAGTTAAGTCAACCACCTTGATGACAGCTGACCACCTACCATCACATAAGTTCAATCAGGTTGATATAGCTTACTGCGATACACTGTATCCTTTGAATTAACCTTTCAAAATCCCTGAAAAAAGGTTAGTCAACTCTATCCTTCATCATAAAATAAATGTTTTGATACAAATTTTAGATGTATACGCATATATACATTTTCCTTATAAACTGCCAGCCTGTGCGGAATTCTGATTTAGAGGCTCTTAATAAGCTTGAACTTTTAACATATGTTCATATTGAGTTGTCCAGCCCAGTCGAAAAACCAGATCCATTTAACTTCAGTGTTTATAATCAGTGCAAATGTATAGAGATGTAGTATTAAATGAAAAGGATGGTAAACTATGACCCTCAGTCAGTGATCCGTGATCAATGACTGAGGGATCACTAAGGATGAAGATGAGCAACCAGCAATATACGCAGAATTAGTGAATTTCCCTTAAAGGTAGACTATGCAAAATTGCCAAGAGTTGATGTAAGTGAGGACCCTTTAGACTCAGCTGAGTAAAAACATAGAATAAGCACGCAAATGATCAGTGAGTCGGGCAGATGATGAGAACCACGTCGACTCAACCATCAGATCACATGCTTATTCAGCATTTTTTTTGGTCAGTTGAGTCTAAAGAGTCCTCACATCAATCAACCTTCAGCAGTTTTTCATAGTGCACCTTTAAAGGACCCTATGATCACTTATTTTCTGTGATAGATACTATGTCATAAAATCCATGTCAACCCCAAAAAGTGACATCTGTGGTCTTGGTAATTTGTTTAGATACATGAGGTCATTTTCAGGTTGGAATTCATTTGTTAACAAGCAGTCTGTGGCTAAAAGCTCTGTATCGCTGTGCTGAGTCAGGTGGGGCTCACCCTAGTTAAGCCCCCCACTGTTAGAAGAGGGATCAAAGAGTCCTGGGGAAAAACAGATTCTAGGCAGCATTAGGTTCCCACTGCACTGATGGTAACAAACATGATGGGAGAAAAATGATCCAGGGAGGCTAATTTGTCTTTTTCATACTGTGGCAAAGAAAAGCAAAGGACTGAATCCCAGCTGCCCCGGGAGAAAAGGTCTGTGGCTGGCCATGTGCTCTCTGATGGGACAGATCCAATGGTGCAGAGTATTACTGGAGGTGTGTGTGGTATCTAGTAGTGATGCGACAAGAGACAAATTGTTATCACGAGGCTTGGAATGAAATCTTTTCATTCATGTATGGGACTGATACTGGCCTTTTATTAGAAATCAGATCTGGTCCATTCAGTGTCATGCCTCTGATATGATGGATATGATATAGTTTTGTTGGTTAGATATTTATCGTAGATTGATCAGTTCTACACTAGTTAACTCTGGCTTCAACCTAAATTTATTCTAATGAGATATTTTGATCAGATTTCACATCGCTATGCATGAATATGTATTAGTGTTCTCTTTGTTTTATCATTATCTTCAGTTCCACTGTAGAGATGATGATCCAAATACTTTTTTCAGACACTTCTCCACCCTGACAAGGTGGGAAATATGGGAAAAACACTTCAATGTGTAATACATTTTTGGATTTTTTTTCTCCTCCACATTTAATTAATTGACTATCAGCACAAGCATCCATGAAATTTAATATTTAAACATGTCAGGGATTTGCAAGCTCAAGCTGGAATGATTTTCAGAAGGGAAAATTGGGGTATCTGTAATATCCAGCTTATTTTTCATAAATAAATGACTGATGCTTTAATAGATAACGATTTTATACATAAATCTATGAAAATATATAAGCATGTTAAAAAGTTCTAATAATCATATAGTATATGCAGATATACATGTCTGTTGGATATAAACCCCAAAAACTGAATATTGTTATTTGCCTTTAAAAATCTTTATCAAACAAAATAATCACCACATATATATTTTCTGCTTGTTTTTTTCAACTCCACCTGGGAGTGTTTTTCTTCCTTGACTTGTGATGTAGTCTAACAGCATGTTTACAATTTATTCCATTACAAATTCCATTCGATCCCTATGCAATACTTTTTTGATACTTTGTAGGAATGAAAATCTGAAAATCTGAAAAGCAAGTTTTGTTGACATTTTCATATACACAAACGCTAGTTTTTGAATTTTCCTCTGCAACAGATTTTTATTTTTAGGGGCTCATTCAAGTAAAACGCTTACAGTGTTAAGTCCTGTATTATGTTGGATGTAACCCCTTCACTATAAAGTGGGTTATGATACGATGCCATTCTGCTCTTTTTTCCCCTCTTCAGCTTAGCTCTACTTTCTGTCTCATTAAGGGAGACCCACACGGGGTAGAATCAGCTGCACTGCTGGCTTCAAGAGAGGGATTTTAGTATGAATTACAATAGGATTTAGACAGAAAAATAGCACAACTACCTGCCTGCTGCTAACATTTATTATGATAGATTCAGAGCTACAAACTATGCTTTTAACGTAGCTAACTTAGCAGGCCACACTAACGGCACCACACAGTACAAGGCCAATACGAGGCAATTATTAGCAACTTAATGGTAGCAACTTGCAGTAGTTCAGTAGTTCAAATGTTTTATCATATTTGAGGTGTTGCCTGTTTTGCATTTAATAATAAAGGCTCATTTCGCTTGTTCCCAAATTACAGCCAAACTCTGGTTCGCATGCTGTCATCTACCGTTAGCGACTTTGCACTGACTGGGCTGTTTGAGTTCCACCCGCCTTCAAGGCAATATCAAATAGGCATGACCCAAAGCTACGTGTTGATTGGTCTGTCAAGTTGTGAAGGATACAATACCGCCAGTAGTGATAGGGTGCGTAAACAGCAATCACTTGATAAGTATCGAAAATTGCCACCGTTGTCCTTGACATTTTTTGCTGCTCAGGAGGACTGACAAAATTTGGTTGATACCTGGTTGCACAGTTTTCCGATAGCCAGTACTACTGGTGGACAGATCTGTTCAGTTTCATAGTAAGATAACGCTCCTCTCCCAGGTGCTCCTCTGAAGCCGAGGAAGGAGTTGGGCTTCGAAGAGTTTCCCTCCGGCCAGCTGGAGGTTCGCTGGTCCTCCCGCTTCAACATATCAGCCGAGCCCGTGGTGTACGTACTGCAGAGGAGGTGGAACTTTGGCATCCAGCCCAGCGAGGACACCGCCACCTCCTGGCAGGTGGTGGCACAGGTTAGTCTGATGCACCTCGCCTATGATGCTGTAGTTGGCAAAATTTAATAAAATCAACAGGTGGTGTTCATTAAAATCTTGTAGCCTAAAATCCAGATTATTGTTGAAGATAAAAGTGCACATTGCTCCATGAATTTAAACTTTAAAGGAAAGGTTCAGTATTTTTCAACCCAGCCCGTGTTGAAATGTTGACTTCCATATTTATAACTGCACATAGCACAACCTCACCGTGAGCTTTAGTGACGAGAAACTCACCACATTGCTGTAATTTCTTGCTAGCCTTCAATAGGGCACCTGTTTTCAGCCTCAAAAAACATTATGAATGTGCCTTTCAAAAATGGGAAACTATTACAACAGTCTTGAAACTGTTAGACAAAAAAAAAGGTTGCAAATCATGCCTTCTTATAGGTTTTATTTAGCATTTACAATGACACAATACAGCCATACCTTGCCTTTTATAAATCTGCACTAGCAAATGGGTAAGTTTCTTGTCACTAAAGTGATGAGGTTGTGTTATGCACCATTATAAAGAATAGGAGTTCACATTTTAATATATCCTTGGTTGAAAAATACCAGACTTAGAATTTCATGGTAGGATTTCATGGTCAGGGTTGAGAAAGTTCTATGTCGCTGCAAATCTTAAACATCTTTCAAAATCCATTGGATAACATCACAAATGTATCCTGATCAAGATGAAAACAAGATTATTTTCTTTAGTCTCTGAACTTTTAACATTATGGAGGATGTAAAGTTTTCACCCTGCAGCACTCATGTGCAAAGTGTGTTTCTGAATCTGTATTCTAATACAGAGCCACCAGCATTTTCTGCCAATGTCTGCTCATTTCATCATATTAAAACCTTCAATATTACATTTTTTTCTTGACATTTTGGAGATATTGTTCTTTACTTTCATGTCAATAAAGCACTCTGACATCAACTGATAAATGAATTAAGCTGAACTTTTGTGAGGGCCCTTCAATATTACTTTCATTATCACGACAGTCGGAATGCTGAGAAAGGGACAAAGTAAAGAAGCACACATCATCTACACACACTATGTCTGCTTTTGAAATGTCAGAGGTTTCATGTCTTGCTCCCTGTTTTATTCATCCCATCCTAGACCACGGAGCAGGGAGCCAGACTGGCTGACACCCGGCCGGGCCGCTGGTACCAGTTCAGAGTGGCGGCGGTCAACACCCACGGGACCAGAGGTTTCACCACACCCAGCCGACACATCCATTCTAGCCGAGGTCAGACAGCCCGGCTGTATGCATATGTGTGCATGTGTTGGAATTATTATCTCTATGAGGATCAATGTCCTCATGAGGATAGAAACATGAGGACAGCCCTCCAAATTGTAGTCATTTTAACCAGCTCTCATTTATACATGGGCTCGTTTAGGGTTTAGGATATGGATACCCCAAGTTTGAGTTAGCTGTTAAGTGAATGACCCCAAAATCATCCACGTATTCCTGGTAGATTCTTGGCTTCACTGCTCCATACTCCAACACTTAAGCATGCATTATTGAGTAATAGTGGCCTCCATGCTAACACTTTAGCATACATTACACAGAGTAATACTAGGCCACTAGCATTATCTCAAAAATGACAAAATTAAATTTTTAGCAGTTCTCAAACTAAATGTTGAGAAATGTTAAAGGAATACTCCAATGTTTTGGGAAAAATACCCTTTTTATGACTTACCCAGACTGAGACAAGATGTTCAATACCAATTTCACCTCTGTACGTCCACAGGTTAGGTTCCGATGGTTAGCATTTTGTGTTAGCTTAGCATAAGGACTTGAAGTCTACAGGAGTCATTAGCCTGACTCTGTCAAAGTGAAAAAATAAACCTTAAAGCAACTCTGAATCTGTCTTATTTACACAATATATCATGTGTGTTACATGGTAATGAAATACCCACCCTGGAATGTGTATTTCAAATACATATGATAAGACAGCTAATAAATAAGTAAATAAGACCGCTTCAGAGTTGCTGTAAGGTCTATTTTTTCACTTTGACGGAGCTAGACTACTGATCTTTGTAGATTGGCAGTAGTTAAATATGGCAGATACTTTACATGGGTTGAGAATGCACAAACTTTACTATACTAACATTTAAAGAAGACTACAAGATCTGAGCGGACGGTTAGGCCGGATAGTAAGCCTGGTTGAACTCCCAGAGCATCAGTGAGACTGAAACATTACTTTTCCTTTTTGCTGGAGCTATTTTCCTTTTATTCAATGAATTGCCTTTTTCTTGTATTTTTGCATTTTGAAGGGGGATTTTTTCCATCATCGATTCAGAAGAATAACTAATTTTTGCATTAAGAGACTGATACAGACTGATTAGTTTGGACTGGTCGGCCTGGACACTGGTTTCTCATTGACTTTGTTTCTTGTATTGGCCTTTGGTTGAATAACACTCACTGAGAATTTCACTTGAAACTAGTTGAGAATTTGCCTACTTTAAGTTCAATTAAATTACATAAAATCTATCTTCTACCAGCAGTGGTTTATGCAGTATTTCCTGACCTATTTTGTGATGATAAGGCTAATATTATCAGCTGAATTGTTCTACTACTCTCACTCAACATAGTTTATGTTAATGTGTTAGCATGGAGCACCAGAGTCAGTGATCTACTTTGAACACATGGATGATTTTGCTATCTGCTTCTCGCTGTTGGAAGTTCACTAACAAGACAGTCTTTCAAAAACTTTGTGTATTCCTTGAAGGTAGGCATGTAGCGGTGAGGGATTATGATTAGGGTTACAGGCTAGGGAATGATTGCATTCACTAGAGGGAAGAGAGGAAGCTGCACACTTAGTAATACAAATCTGTGTGTGCATGTCTACTGTATGTGTGTGTTTTGTTTATGTGTGCCAGTGACAGAGTAGGAGTGAGAAAGTGTCATCCTGGGGCATTACTGTATTGACTCTAATGAAGCAGAATTTGAATTAATTGCATTGGCAGTTGGCCACCGGCAGTGTAGTTCCCGCCTGTGTAGATGTAATGGACATTTGTTAATTCATTTAACATGATAAAAAAAAATCAATTGTGCTTCCACCTCCATAACACATAATAATAATAATAATAATAAGTATTATTATTATTATTATTATAACAACTACAATAGCAATAATAGTAATAGCCTTCTTTGCTGCAATTATGGGAATAATTAAAGAAGTTACATTAAAAATTGCTATTTCAATGTGATGTAGATTTAAAAGGGTCATTTTTATGTCAAATTGCATACTGCATGTTATATTATGTACGACTGCATTCACTTGCAGGAGGGCATTCATGCAAGAAACTAAATTTTAATCACAGACAGCCATGAAAGTGATTTTTGTATCATTTTATGTGACAAAGAAATGAAGTTGATTTGTACATCCTGAGGAACTATATAATGTGAAAAAATAAGTTATTGCTGTATTATTGTGTTCATGTCATATGGAAAAGATGGAAGATACAATTTTCCTACTAGAAATACCATGCGAGTCATCTTTCCAATGGGCAAATACTGTTAGAAAATACTATTCACCTGAGCTTTCAGATGGTAAAAAGTATTTGGTGATAGACCCTGATTTCTCAGACTTTGAATTTTTAACATCAGTAAGAAGGAAATACCCATGTGATGTGTTCATTTAAAATAAACTGAAGAAATTTTATCTCATATTTCATTCTGTGATCATGACTTATACCATGGCAAGACACAGCTACTCACTTAAAGTTTGTGTGCAACATGTAAAAAACATCAGGAGCAACCAAAGTCTACGCAAACATCAATCATGGCACGCTGACAGCTTCATACCAGTTCAAAGGAGTGCACACTTCCAAGCTGTTGGCTGCTTTGGCAGTTATTTTCATAAGACCTGAATTCAGCTTCATCAGTGACTGTGCGTGGATGAATGTTTCCAACATCCTTTTCCCCACAGATCCCTCCAGTCCCCCGGCCCCGACTGATCTGAGGGTGGCCAACATGACCTTTGGTCCCTTCAGAGCAGTGTCTGCCAGGCTCCAGTGGACCATGCCTGTCGACTTGGATGTTCCTGTTCACCACTACAAGGTTTCATGGAGCTGGACCGCTGCCGGAGAGCCCTCAGCTTTGCCCTCAACAAAGAGGAGGAAGACGATCAGAGCGGTAAGATCCTTGCTCCTGTTCAGATAGTTTGTAAAGGGTAGGAGCTAAGAACTACATCTTGTAGTGCACTGCAAAAGATCTCTGTCTTACCAAGCGATTTAGTCTCAAGTTTTAAAATATTCTTCTCATAACTAGTGGGAAAAAAGTGGGATGGGATGAAATGATCCCACTTTCCAATGCAGTTTTTCTTGTTTCAGAATTTTTTTCTGAGAACAACAAGCCAGACTAAGGGAGATGACATCCTTGTATCAAGAAAATGACTCTGATTCAAAAAATCTTGAAACACTTTGATTGGAATTGTAAACAAGTGGAATTATCTCTTCCTACTGGAAGATTTTTTCTACTTGTTTTAAAAAAACAAAATTTTAAGACTGTATATGAGACTAAATGACTTGTTTTGATGGAGATCATATTTTTGGTGGATATGTGTTGGTACAAAAGATTGTGCTTGGTTAATTCCTGCTCTGTTAAAACTTACCAAACTGTAACAGTGGAATGGCAAAGTTTTTTTCAGACTTTGCCAGATCTGGCATCACAGGGCAAAAGAATGAAATAGTTGACCTTATTTACAATGACGGTCATTTAGTACACACAGGGTGGGAAACTACCTGGAAGAGTAGATTCCCCAGTGAAAAAAACATAAGAAATGAATCGATCTCAAAAAATCAGGAGTGATATAGCTCCCTATATATGGCCATTATTGCGAGCTACTACAGTTTAGCTTGGGCTCAGGGTACTTTTTTTGCCCGGAAAGTAGCCTGTAAGGCAGCCAAGGATGTAACCCTAATCCTAATCCTAACCTTAACCTGGCCTGGGAGGCAGCATTGTTTAACAGGCAATATTTGGGACAAAAAAGTACGTTAAGCCCTAGCTGGGACAGCTAACTAGTAGCTAACTAGCTAGTAAGCCGACTAACTTCCCTGCTGAATTCAAGCATTCCTTGTTGTTGTTTCCAACATAATATGAAAATTATGTCTATCTGAAGCCCTCATTTATGTGTTGAAATAATGCTAGTTTTATATGCCCGTCTTCAGAGTTTCCTACCCCGAGTCTTCAAAATGGCTGCCATCATGATTTAAGGTTAATTCAGCTATTATAGAAAAGCAGACAAAACTTTCATTTTAAGAACCTGGTTTCGGCTGTAATAGCTTTCATCAGCTTGGCAGGATTTCATGAATAGTCGGCCATAAATATATTTCATGACATCCAAAATGGCCACCTCAGGGCCCACAGACCAATTACACACCAGCAATTAAAAAAACCCCAATCGTTATCACCTTGTATGAGGCACCGCAGGGGTTCAAACCAATTAAGGACATAGAATCCCACCTTACAGTCAAGATCATTATAACATTTAAACATTCTTTTTAAAAATGAATTCCTCATTTGTTCCATTAGGGTAAGGGCTCCTCTTTGTTTTTGGAGGAAACTTAAATCAACTTCTCTTGGGCAAAAGGAGTTCTTACCTATAAAAGAGGCAGACAAATTTTAGGATGGTCAGCATCTTAGGTATTATGTGGAGCAATGGAGGGAGGGAGGATGCGTAGGCCTATTTTGATAATTCAAACTGGCCTGTAGCCTTATTTTGCTCTGACATGTAGCTTACTGTAGGCACTGAATAGCATTTCCTGACTGGTTGTTGTTTTTGGGGCTTCTCCCAGTGGAAAAGCCACAAGACATTAAGCTTCAAGTGGCAAACAATGAAGTTGTCAGTGAAGTTCTTAATGCTGCTACCTGAGGCAGTTTACTTCTTTGAATGGCCAAAATGACAGGTGGAAAAAAAAGGGAATTTCATAGGAACACACCTCGACTTTGGACGCTTTGTTCTCAATTCTGTTCAGCTTTTTTTTTTCTTTTAATTTTGCAAATGTTTTCAGCGAGTTTTGCTGACTCACAACTTGTGCGTGTGTCTCTGCTTTGGTTCCTCTGTGTTTGTGTGTGTGTGTGTGTGTGTGTGTGTGTGTGCGCGCAGAGTCAAGTGGAGCTGGACAGTATG